>VZRR01005631.1:39049-106549 GCA_013398015.1 Oreocharis arfaki | reverse complement strand
CAACAGGAGACCAGCGTATGCTTTCTGTATGAGCTGTCTGCTGCATCACATCAACCTAAACAATATTTCATTATGCTTTATGGAAGTTTGAAACTTCTCTTCCTTCTGACGCACTCCAGAGGACACAGATTAGGGTTGGCTCAAGGATAAAATTTGACCATTCTGTCCTTTCTGCCAGAAACCAGATGCACTCACAAATGAAGTTGTGAAGGAAACTGGTTTTGTTCAGTGACAGGGTGTGTTTAGCAGCATGCCCATCAATTACCTCGCTTAGGCAGCAGCACATAACCCCCTGCTTAGGTCTGTGGGAGCCAGGGGCAGAGTGGGAGCCCACAGGTGTCAGTTCTGGGTGTGATGTGGGGGTGGTGCTCAGCACAGGGCTGCACAGGGGCAATGGACTGATGTTAGCATTGCCATCTAATGTGTGTTATCCTTGAGCAGTGTCAAAACCCATGTCCCTTCTCACCAGGGTGAAAACTACACCAAAATTAGACCATTGCTTCAACATCCACCACAGAAGTTCATCACCACCTTTCCATTTCTTCGTGTTAGTTGTATCACTGGCCAGCTGGTGTTTTTGCAGAATTTTTTACTTGGCTGAGTTCCTCCATGCACTTAGAGGTGAGATAAAAATAAGAACTTTGTGGGCAAGACAGCGTATCGCTTAACCAGAAATGCAAATACTATAAGAGCTGATAATAAACATAAATTTGTTGGCAAATAATGTAGTTAAATACATTTCTACCTTCGACAAAGAGCACTGAAGTCTGTAGGAGTTCTGCCTGTACAACCATAACATATCATGAGCTGATTACTCAGTGAACAGATGTGAACCTGGACACTCAAGTATCATCTTGGTGAGAAGACTGCCTTTGGGTTTCAGATCGTTTTAGTGCTTGGGGGCTTGGAAGGATCACAGTATGTGCCTAGGTCTTGTGGCTTTGCTATTTTCAGCCCCTGCACTGCTGTCTGCCCACAGCAAAACTGTGAATTGCAGGTGGTCAGCTGGCTGCTGAGTAACTCGGCAGCGTTTGGGCCACGAAGTCCAAATTACCTCCACGGAGTCCCAGCTGCTCGCCGTGTACCAGCAGCACGTATCGTTCAGCCTCTGTTTCAGGGCTTCAACTCTGGACTAAGCAATTGCCTTTCCTTTCTTAAGTAAAGATGGGGAAGAGGAATTCAAACTGCCCATGGATTGCAGCTCTGAATTGCACAGGGCTGGAGGGTGCATCGTGCTCCTGGCTGGCGGGAGGCTGAGGAGGGGGAGGAGGCTGGTGGTGGAAAGGGGCTGTGTGCAGGCTGGCCCAGGGCATCCATCCTGCCAGCAGGTGGGCAGGAGAATGCGTCTTCTGTAGTAGTTTTAGAACTAAGTTAATATTTTAATGATAGATGGTTCATTTTGATGAGTTTTGAAATGAAGCATGGATCTTAGCTCTTTGAAGGGAAATGATTGACCCTGAAGATTCTGCCTTTTTTTGAACAAAAAGGCTGTGGTTTTATTTTCCTTCACATGATCTCTATAAAGGGTCATTTTAAGGATGCATGAAGCACACTTACAGAAGACAGGAGTAGGTTTTTTTTTTTCCAGTAAAATATTCAGCCAGTGCTCTTTGTCTCTCCCTGAGAACATTGCAGGATCCAGGAGCATTAAGTGAGCCACAGATGCCAAACCAGGGGGAAAAAAAAAAGAAACAAACTATATTTTCTGCTCATCTGTGGAGTGAGGATAACACAGGCCCAGAAGCACACATTGTGAAGCAATTTCAGTCGTAGCTGAGTGCCTGTTTTCCCCTGGAGCACAGACTGTAAAAACCTTAAAAACCTTGGTTTCTATTTCCTTAATATTCTGGTTTTGAAGATGATATTGTGATGAAGAAAGGAAGAGGAATGCCCTTTTTAAAGCTGTGCTCATTCTTTTTAATTACAACATTTGGAGAAGATTTGAAGTAGGAGAACCATGCACCAGCTTTTCAATGTGTTTGTAAGGCATAGATAAATATTTCATTTAGAGAGAATGAGACATGAGCACAATAACTTGGATTTCAATCTGTTACACCCAATGTAAATCTGGAGTAACTCCAACATTCTGAAGTCAGCATTTCTAGTCTGGGTTTATCTCTCTGTAATTGGGATGGGAATCTGTCTCACTCTGCAACAGACTGCAAGGAGCTCTTTACCTTTAAATCTATGCCAGTTAAATTACATGGGGCCACAATGTATCACCTACATCCTTGACTATTTTAATACAAAAATATAGCTTAAATCTCCCTGGATTTGCTGATCATCTTGGGATTTCTAAAGATACTGTTAGGATGTAATACATAAAGAATATCAACGAAGAGAAAGGTCTATAGTCAGTTTTTCTATATTAGAATAAATAATTTGATTGTGGCATTGTCTGAGTCTTAGAACTATGCAGCATGTTACTGACAGCCACACCTATGGGTGCACGTGGCCTGTGGCCCTGTGACATGAGGGCATCACCTCCAACAGCGTTGCAGCAAGTGCTTCCTTTGGACTCGTGTTTGTGAGTTTACAGCCTGTGGCCAGAGTGATGCCGTTCCATGCATTTTAATTTATTTTTTTTTTTAATTGCACTTTGATTGCTTGCGCTCTCTGCTAAAGCATAAGGAAGGCCAACAAGAAAGAGTGGTGAAGACAAATTAGAGATATTTGGCTCTCTTAGTGGGTCATCTCCCGGGTGAGTTAAGCAAGGGCAGGGTACAGAGGCTCCATCTGCGGACGCCGGCGCTTCCGCTCCTCCATCTGCTGGGTGGACACCGGGCTCGGCTCGCTGCACAGCAGATGAAACACGGACGAGCAGATTTTTCCCGACCAACCAAAATGAATTTGACTAACCAACAAATGGCTCGCTTGGCTACCGGGGAGGGGGCAGCCTGTACATCTATGGGCTGGGTGACCATAGATAATTCATGCAACAACCCGATGCCTTTCTTAACTCTGCTGTAAAATTGAGTAAAAATAGCACATCGGTTACAGTGAGGTGTCACATCTTGACCAGTTGTGAATGTTCTCTGGGCAGAGCAGACTGACCCTCTTACAGAACGGACATGAGCAGAAGCATTGCCGTGGCACTGCGAGCCCCTCAGCTGACAATACACAGTGTTTCTCTAAGCTAATATACAAAATAATGAACTCTTTCTAAAAATCTTTTTAGAAATCTATTTTGTTTTCCAAGAATATAGGTAGATGTTTACTGTCGTGAGAGGGAATAAAATTCTGATCCTATCAAAATCAACTGAAAGGTCCTAGTGCAATTAGGACTTTGTTTGGATGTCTACAGAGACACTTTCTCAAGTTTTTCTTTTCCGTAGCAGATCTTCATGTTCATAGAAATAAGTGCCTTGCCATACCTAGTTCAGACTTGTGAGAAACCTCGATGTGAGATATGGTAGACAAAGATGAATGTACATGTATTTGCATTTTTCTTTAAGACAGCAGTTCAGAGAAATCTGAGGAGGGGGAGAGACATGGATGAATTCATCACTTTCCTAATTGTCATCATTAAAAAATTTCTAAAGAATAAATACTTGCCTGCCTCTGGTAACAACTGTATAAAAAGAAATGTTATAAAGTGGTAAATAGGAAGGAAAGTTTGGTGAATAAATGGCTAATTTACTGAGGAGAAATCACAACACTGTTTTGATGTGTGTTCACCTTCTACTGTGGAGTTTGTACAGAAAAGTTAACTCAGCAGCTAAATACTAGTTTGGACTCCCTTTAGAATTATTTTACAAAGCAAGAAATGGTTCAGTTTTGAAGGTAGTAAAAAGGAAACTAATGCTTGTCATAGAAAATCCTTTTTTTCATCTTTTTTTTTTAAGCGTTAAAAGCAAGTAAGCCCCTAGTGATCTTAAATAATTTGCGTAAGTACACTTAGCACATTCACTTCCTTGGGAGTCCTGATTGGGTACCAATATGTTAGTCCCTTGAAAAAGGAGAAAAAGAAGATAATGAGAGGCAGGAATGCTACCTTCACGATAATTTCCCGGTATTCTGCTTTCCTCGGAGGTCTGGTGTGTGGGAGCGCTGACCACCTCGATCCTGGGGCAGATAATAGAGTCACTTAGGAAATGAGAGACAGCAAATGGCAATTTGAGGTGGGAGGGATGGCTCCAGCAGTAAATGGCGCACATTAGGACAGCCTAATCACTTAAATGCAGCCTATTAGTAAGTTTAGCTGAAGATGTTAAAAGAATCCTTGCAGCCTCTCCGCTGGCATGTTTGGAAGGGAGTTCAGTTATGAGACTATTAAAATGTTATTTTGATAATTAAGCCCACAGCTGTTGTGAGGGCGTTGGGGGCACGAGCTGGCGCAGCAGCTGAGCGCACCGGCGGCGCGGGGAGCGGCAGGGGGAGAGGAGAGGGGAGGAAAGGAGCCCTCGGGAGTTCCTTGGCACATGAGAGAGCTGGAGTGGCCACCTCCACCATGCAGCAGGCTCGGCTCCCTGAGGGAAGGTGCGAAGCCAGGAGGAGCTGCCCCCCAGCTCTGCCGGGATTTGGGTCTCTGCTTTCTGCAGCGTGGGCAGCTCTAAGTGGCAGGGCGAGAACGGATCTTCCTGGATGTGTGGAGTTGGTTTGCTTTGGAGTAGGGAAGCAGGGCTGGGTACAAAACTCGTGTCTGGAGGAGCAGGGCTGCAGAGAGCAGTGCTGAGACTGATGGTGGGAGGTGAGTGGCACCGCGTCACACGGCGTGCGGGCAGCAGCACCCAGGTTACACAGGGGCCCCCCGGACCTCCCAAGCTGTGCACCAGGGCTGAAGGGGACATGGCATAACTGTAATGACAATATTTAGTGTACAAGGATGTGCAGTGTTGATCTGCCCATGGAGAATTCTGATCCTTCACAGAGGCTTACCTCAGTCAGTTGTTTCAGCATTAATAAAGCTGTGTACTCCCGTGCAAATGTGTCTTCAAACTTCCCTCTCAAAATTAATTGCAAAATTTTGGTTGTTTTTGGCAAGGGAGTCAGGCCATGATTGTGTTCAGACCACAGACACCTCTGTCCAAACAAAGAAACTGGGTCATCAGGGTCTGGTTCCTGAGAGTGACCCAGGGCTTTGCTTTAGTGCTTTAAGTGCTCACTAAGTACGCAGTAATAAACCCACAACCAGTTTCACTGTGGCAGGTGATGTGTCTTTTGCAAACATACAGTTTGCATTTTATTTTGTGTATGGTGCTACAGAGTAAAACATATATTGTGCAATATACATAGATACACAGTTTATCTGTGCTGCCCCAGTCTCCTCTTCTGAGTTAAATTAGGATGATTTGCAGTGTTTATCCATATCGAGCAGGGTATAATTGCCCAAATTAAGGCTGTCCATCAGGACAACTGGTAAATTCACCTCTTGTCTCCATGTGTCAGTGGTAACCTTTCCACAATTGCTCTACTACCTGCACTGCAATGTCAGTTGTGGTCCCTTGTTGACTCCCTGCCTGCACATGCTCACTGAATACCAAATCAGAAAACAATATGTGTGATTTTATAAAACAGACCACATAAACAGAATGTAAAATGGGGGAAGTTAGCGTTTTGATGAAAACGGATATGAAACCCAAGTATAGCTCCTGCCCCTGTATCAGAAATTGTTGAACTTGCATAATCTTTTCAACTTTTCAGCCATCTCCTGCTTCCCATGATTGCAAAAATGTCTTCAGTAACATCTGTATTTTTTTTCTCAATTCATACATCCCTGAACCAGGCCAATTTCTAACATATTATATAGAACACCAGCTATGTCTCTAAATTAAATTATTTGTCAGTTCAGCTTTTAATTATCAGCTGGTTTATATATAACTATAGCTACTGTCAGTGTAGATCTTTGTTAACATCCAAATAACATTCTTTTTTCTTTTTTTAGAAAATACAACAAGATAAAAGAAACAGCCCTTTAAAGCTTTGCCAGAATAGACATCCAATAGGCCTCCTTCCTGGGAGGTCCATGCTGAAAATTAACTGGTAGTTTCTGCTCTACCTGTGAGTCATCTGCTTTAAAAAATGTTCTGTAGTCGGAGTATATACTTTGAAGGACATTGAGCATTTCTGTATTTGATATTTCCACACAGCATCATGAACATCCTGTGCTCTGTGGCAAGCACACAGCCAGAGTACCTGGGACAATGGGTGCGGCCCGTGACGGTGCAGGGCTGTGCGCAGTTTGTAGTGGTTGGCAGAAGGTGCTGGGGGCTTTGCACAGCCAATATCTGTTGGGGCAGGTGACCCACCCTGCTGTGTCCTACTCTGATTTCATACAGGTTTGATTTCCTCCACTTTGTTGAGGTTATTTTTCCTGAAGACTAGTGGCAGTCCTAAGGAAGTCAAGCAGGAACCCAGTATCAGCATGCACAACTGGGGCCAAGGTGTGCTTAGCAAGAAACTGTTCACACCTGTGAAGTTTAGGAGAATCTGAACTTGAAGTGTGTGAACCAAAACAAATCCAGCAAGGATTACCGTGGGGAGAATCTTGGACTTAGAGCCAGACAGTGAGATTGTCTTAGTGTGAGCAGTTTGACCCCACCACGGGATGGAAAACCAAGATGCAAGGAGACCAAGGCAAAGAAAATCGTATTTAAGGCAAGAGATGGTTACAGCATGGGTCAAGGGTTTCACAGTCGAGACAAAGTGAAAGGATAGATTTTTGTTGAGGAATAAGAGGGTTTAACACTACAATAGTATGTTATTACAAGTCTGTTGAACTTGTTTTTGCTTTAGGGTGTTTTGATTCCTGAAAAGCGAATTAATTACATAGTAACTCTGAAATCCTGGCTTCCTTACCACTAGGAAAAGGTTACTCTTCCCTTGTGGCTATTTCTTATTACCACCTTGTGATGATAAAGTATTTGGCACATGAAAGTCGGATGCTTTGGAGATTACTACACGAGTTATTAGCCTATCTACGTACCTGAAGTTTTTGTAATGGTGTTAAGGCCTTTCACTGTTCAGCCTTTGTAACAGGGAGCATCACTTGACAATTGAGAGGAGATGCATCCTTTACCCAGAACCAAGGCCACAATGTGACCTTCCAACAACCTCGCAAACACACATCTTCACACGCATGGGCCAGACTCTTCTGTGCTGTTCAATACAACACCTAGGCAGGAACTCACCCCCTCTCACTGATTTCTGTTGCTGTCATTCCAACTTATAAAAACATAAGTGAAAGATGAGCCCAGAAAAAAATATTAAGACCTTTTTTTGGGAAAAATCTCTCTAGGATGGCTATGGCATTGGGGCAGGAGGTGAATATTGTCAAGAAAAGAAATCGAATGTTCTCATTAGATCTATTTCTACACCACTTTCTTCTTAAAGAGAATATTAAATGTCCTTTAGCCAACACGTTGAAAGTACCTTTTCCTTTTTCCAGGTGCTGTAATTAAAAGCCATTCATTTGGTACCTAAGTCAGGAATCACCTTTGTCCATGTTAATTAAAAGCTATAGCTTACTAGGGCTGTTAAGTGCCCAGTTATTGGTGGCTTTGGGGTTTTCCAGAAGAGCCCTAGTCAGAAGTGCTGGAACATCCCTGAAGCAGTCACTTAGATAACAAATACCTACATATTGCTTTTTGGGGGAGTAATGGTTATAATGTCTTGTTCTGAAGGAGGAGCCATCCTTTGTTGCTCATGTAATAGCTGATGGAAACTCATTTAAATTAGGTAACTTGTCCTATTTGTAGTGTCCATGAGTGCAACATTTCTGTCTTTATAGGGTTTTTTTGCTGATATGTGTGTGTATAGATATGTATCTATATATCACACACAACCCCCAGTGTCCAACCCTAGCCATTTGTTCTGAGGAGGTGGGTGTGCTCTTTGAAGAGAGGAGGGCTAACCCTATATTCTGCCTCCTCCCTGAGCCGTGACCTCTTAGACTGCCTGAAGCCATTAATTCTCCGTTCCAGGGTACTGTGAGCACTGTATTTGTTTCAGTTCATGGCAAGTGTGTTCCTGTGACACAAAAGGATTCTACAGTGAAATACCAGCCAAATATATGTTGGGTTTATTGCTTGTTTTTCAACGTCTAAAACACCAGTGTAAATAAAAGAGTTGAAATGTTGTGATGCCTCTCCCCAGCTGAGGCTGGACCGGGGCCATGTCCGTGCCCTTGCCGCGGAGGATGGCATCAGCCCGTGGCAGGAGGCAGAGCTGCCCCAGGGCCTGGCCTGGGCTGTCCCCCAGGGCTGCTCCTGCAGCAAGGATGCAGGAGGGCATCTCCAGCCTAGAAATGTCCCTGAAATTGTCTCAGCACCTGGAGACCTGCAGGGATTTGGCACAAGCCCAGCTCCTGCACTGCCTATGGATCTCTCTTGGGCTAAGGCAATGTCCACTCCTGGCTTATTTGGGCAAACAGAAGTGACATGCTGGAGAAACATGAATAGGCTTTTGTGCACTTCAGAAAAGAATTTTAACGTAACACTTTTTTTTTTTTTCCGGGGAAGTGCAAACAGTTTGCCACCAAATCTCAGGAGCTAGACTTTGTAGTGTCAAGGATTTCTTCTGTCAGTTTCTGCTTAGGAAAATGCCTTGAGTAGAGATCTCTGGTTATCTGTTTTATTTGAATTACTGAGAGTCGCATCCTGCAGACTGCTGACTGAGTTTGGATGAAGCTAAATTTGGGTAATGAAAAATGACCCACTGTAAAGAAAATGCTGGGAATAGTTCCTCTGTTCAGCCCTGTGTAAGATTCTCAACAAGACGTTTCCATTTTTAATTCTCCCTATGTATCTGTGAGATAAAACATTACATTTTAGCTCAGAGATTTCTTTGTCCTTTACTCTTTTGCTTTCAGTACTTAGGCACACAATTCCTAAGGCTCAGTTGCTAGGTATAAAAAATCGAAGGTAATTTTCCTCTTCAGCAAAGGATTTCCAAAATTCTCATGCCTTCTCTAAGCTACAACAGAATAATGGGAGGCTGGTGGTGCTGTCGTGGTGCCATTAGCTTCGCTGTTCGGTAGCTGCACATCAGCACAGTAATCATTTTCAGATTTACAAGCATTAAATATTTTAATTTAATGCCTTGGCTCTCTTGTAATTCATGCACTTAATTATATGATAATTACTCAAATGAAAGAGATACAGCTGCTGTTGTATCAATTCTTCTAGGAATCTGAGATTCTGGAATTGGCCTTTGATTTCAGGGTTTTGTTTGTTGGTTTTTCTTCTCTAGCCTTTTCCAAAAGCTAGTGGGCACTTATAGGTAATTTTTTCTTTGAGTATGTGGACCAGAGGTGAATTTCAGGTAATGTTACTTTCCTAGCTTCTTTTCCTGGAGCATGGCGTACATTTGGCAGCTGAGGGACTGGGCACTGTGCTGGCTGTTTTTACTGCTCCTTGTGGATTACAGTCATTAAAACAGAGGAGCTAAGGCAAAGCTCCCCCAGTGCAGGACCCTGTTCCATTGCAGATGGCTGCAGAAGGAAGTGGACTGCAGGAAAGAGGTGTGTGTTTGTGTACATGTGCACATAACTGTATAGAATTTAAAGCCTTCGTAATGGGCCAGTTGCCCAGTCTGCAAGCAGTGCACAATGAAATCACATAATAAATTAAAGTCAAGTATAAAGGTTCAACCAGGCCAAATAGACCACCAACAGGAACAAAAGGACTTGGCACAAAGGCAAACCCAAGTGACCTCAGGGGAGAAGGGCAATTAACACACTGGGTGAGGAAGAAAAGAAGCTAGCAAATACAAAAAAAGGCAGTCAGTTCAAAGAAGGGAGCCCCAGAATCTGTGGAGGATGGCACTGTCCATGAGGACCATGCAGCTGCCAGTCCAGGGCTGTGGCACCTCTTCTCTAAAAGGAGACCTCCTTGTGGGCATCCTGCAGCTGGTATTGCCCCAGACTCCCGGTTTGTGCTTTCCAGCTCTGTGCTTAACTGTTTGAAATACATAGCCATAGCCTTTTTCTTAGGAAAAGCAGTAATTATAAGATGGCAGAATAGGTCTTCTGATTTTTACTATTTTGGTTTTATTGTGTGTCTCCGGTGCTCAAAGGTGGAAAATTAGCTTTGGTATATTCTTCCATTAGGAGATGTGCTAGTGAAAGTCTCCATAAAGTTATTCAGAACTTAAATTACTTAAGATCTCTGAAAACTGTTCCACATGTATGTGCAGCTTGCTCTGTGGTAGGGTAAGTACCACATCCCTGGAAGCTGGCACTGGGTTGGGTCTGGCAGGAGGGCCCTGTTGAGCAGCAGCCTTATGAAACTGCTTGCGTTCTGTACAGACACTTGAAACCTTCCATACTGAGCCCCTTCCAGCATATCAGAAAAGAAGGAGCAGTTTCAGCCCTTGTGAATTCAAAGGAAACGTGCTTGTGGGTGAGCAGGAAAGAGACCGTTCCCCCTGGTGGGGCTGCTGGAACTCTCTGGGATAACTTTCTGCAGAGCTCCACTTCGTGTGTTTAAACTTCTGGTTGTTTGCTGCTGCCGTATCTTCTGGCCCAAGTTGGTTAAAAAGTTTGGTGAGCTTTCAGTGCTTAACCACAAGGCCTTTCCTTCTTGAAATGATGGTGGGGCCAGCCAGCAACATCCCGACAAAGGGGCAGTTGCTGAGCCTGAGCTTCTGGGCAGGCATGGAAGAACTGCCAGGCAGCCACTCGCAGCCAGCACTGGCAGATCAGCAGTGCCATGATTTGCTACTCCTTTTCTAGAAAACAGAATAAACAAGAGACTTTTTAACAGTGATCACAGTAAAGTTTTGTGAAAACACGTTGCAGCCATATTTAAAGTTTTTGTTGGTGGTGGTTGTTGACATGTGAGATTATGTTTAATCCTCCAGGGACTCCGGATATTTTGTAAGAATTGTAAGTGTAAATATTTGGCAATAGTTTCATATCCGTCCTCTCCAAGTCCCAGCGGAATAGATGACGCGGGGTTACTGTACTGTGTGTAGTTTCTGTTGATGGCAGTAGCAGATTTAACACTTCTACATAGTTGGATTTTACTTTATGAGTATTTGAAGTTTGTCTTGTGTATGCGGAGTAATTGCTCTGCAGCATGCTTTCTTGGAAGTGAATGTAAGCTTGTACAGTTTCTTAAAAGCTGTAAATGAGAAGCAGATCTAACAACAAACCTATCACGATTAACGATACACAGAGATGTTTTTCATTGCTAAAGGCATCTAGCATAAAGTGAAGTATTTAGTTGCTTGGCTTGTAGTCTGATTGTCAGACTTACAGCAAGGCTAAATCCATTCAAACAGTTACTGGAAATTGGTATTTGAACTTGTGAACTCAGGAAAACTCCTAATCTGTGCTGAGGTTTCTGGCATGCCCTCCGAGTCCCACAGCCTGTTGTCTCGAGCTTTCCTTTAAGTCTCCAGAGACCTTGGTGGCTGCATTTCTGAGTTCCTGCCTAAATAGAAGTTGCACCAAAAGGGTTACAAAATTTTAAACCCTGTGTATGCAGACAATTTTCAGCTAGCTTACAGCAGCTGCGGAGTCGTGCTGATAGATTAAAAGCAGCTCCCAGCCCCAGAATGAAGTACATTAGAGCTCCTGCTGAGCCGAGCTGGGGTGAGGCCTACACAGCTGTCATTTAGGCCAAGTTTCCAACTGAAAACTGAAGAAAAGGATGTAACTTAAAGAAAAGTTATATTTTAAAATAAGGCATCTGGTTATTAATCAAATATAGGCAGGAGCTCAGTTGTGCAGTGCGTTTCAGCCTCAACAGCCTGACACTTGGGAAGGTAGGGAGGCAATTTTCAAGGATCAAGAAGGGGCATGTCCAGTCAAAGGCTGTTACACTGTAAAAATAATCCTGGGTTTTTTCTGTACTTGTCTCTCTCCCTGAAAAAATAAACAGAATACGAATATCCTTGAACTGTTGCATGTCTGAGCAGGAGACTGACCAGCTCACACAATTGCTTTTTGCTGATACTGACCTCAAAGCAGAGCTGATTCCCAAGGGACCGTGCTCACAGAAATCTGCAGTTAGCAGAGAGGTATTTAAAGCACAGAAATCTTTATGGCCTTTCCTCTGTTTCCCAATATGTCTCTACCATGGGAGCGGTGGTCTCCACTAGCATGACAACAAGTTCAAGAAACCTTGTGAGCACAAGTGATCCCTGAGCTGCCCACCCCTCTACCCTGTGGATTGCTGTGCTCCACACCGTGCTGCTCCTCACCCCTACATCCAGTTCTGTTACTTCTCTGCACGAGCACATTTGTTTGACCGTGTCTCGTCCCAGTAGCATAAATGAACCAACGCCTTTTGGTCTCCGCTTCCATGACCAAGAGTAGCTTGCTTGCCCTTGGTGCAGGCCAGCTTCCAAGTGGCTTCTCAATTTTTAATGCAAGAGGGTCATTGACGAAAAACTGAGTGAAAAACATGAATTAATTATATTATCACATTGACATACTTTGGCTTCTGAGGACTTTTGTACCCATTTTTCATTTAATTTACTTGTACAGTTACCACAGCTCTGTCCCTGTTCCTCCCTTAAAACTGGCTGCTTATCTCACAGTATTGCCTGCAAGTGCCGAAGCCAGATTTACCTCTAGTTCATTTAAAATAAAATATTCAAAAAATATTTGTTTAAAATACTGACTTTTGTCTGTATATAGTGTGTGGTATGAATAATTTGTTGGAGTTCAGATACAGTGTTTCAGTTCTTATCAGATATGTATGATATGAATTTGAAAGTATGCCCTCTTGCTTGCTTTCTCATGTATGGTGCATAATGAATTTCCAGCTTGGCAGAAAGGAAAGGATCAGAGTGGGAAGCAGAGTGTACCATGAGGATTTATCATGATACCAGTGAAAGCAATAAGACAACTCTGGGTAATTTCTTGGCTACTGAAGTAACAGTCTCACTTGGGAGAGGACTGTAAAATAAAGAACTTTCATTCTTCAGCTAAAAAATAACAATCAGTAATTAATTAGGCTGATGTTATAGGTGGCTGATTCTTATTTCTTTGCTTATCCCAAACTACCCAACATTTTTCAGCATCATCCAGCATTAATATTAACATGTGTAAACCTACTTTTTGTACAGAAATTGGGAATAATTTGGATATAAATGTGTGTATATAGTGAGTTGAAAGGCATAGTAAGGCCAGTAAGATCAGTTTGTAGTGTGTACGGTAAACAGTGCGCTCCAGGAGTGTAGGTGGACCAAATCAGTGATCTCAGATCACTCAAACCAGGAATGGTAATTTTCTTTGGGACCTTAGATCTGAAATTTGACTCATGAACTCATTGTAGTGTGATGGTTCTTAATATATACATTTTGGAGGTGATACTGCTCTATGGGACTGTGTACACGTTCACATAGATCCTGTTATTTTATATTATTTATTCATATT
Organism: Oreocharis arfaki; assembly: GCA_013398015.1. Lineage (NCBI taxonomy): Eukaryota > Metazoa > Chordata > Aves > Passeriformes > Paramythiidae > Oreocharis > Oreocharis arfaki. The sequence goes on along the minus strand of VZRR01005631.1, from coordinate 93,222 downwards.
GACAGTAATAAAAGTTGGTTTTTACTTGTGTGGCAGACTAGAGCTAATGCAAATTCAGTAATCATCCCTTAAGTACGGGGGAAGTAACTCAAAGAGAAAGCTCTCCACTTGGCTATTGCTGTGAATCACCAAGCAGTGGCAAATAAGAAATGTGTATGTTGAACTTCTCAGTCTATGTGGGATAAGTGTTAACTCGGTATTCTCTCCTTGGTGAATGCAGGGCACATATGTGCATTTGGCCTCTAGTAGAGTCAAATAAGTCACCTCTACCAGCCCTTGAAAAACAGGACTGGCAAGACTTCCTGCTGTTTGTAGAACAAGGTTACTAAGCTAGTCCAGTGTTGTCATAAAAATGTGTTAAGCACTTGTAAAAAGCTAAATACCTAAATTATTAAGTGCTAAATATTGAGTATTATTTTTAACTTGTGATTTTGAAACCAGTCTGATGAAGGTTATCTTAGTAAGCATAGTTGCAACAAATGCCTATATTACGAAGTCTTATGGTAACAAAATTAAAGGCTATATAGAGCAGCAGAAATGTGTTTTAGGTTTGAACCCTAGAATACCACAGTTACTGGAAATGAAGCTTGCTACCATTCTGCTGCTTTTCCAGGAAGGAGCGTAGTGTTGTATTATGAGGAATAATAACAACTAAAAAAAAAAAAAATAAAAAAAGCCTAACAAAAATTTTAATTTTTAGTAGCTGTTACTTAAGTGATAGGTTGAGTTTTTGAGGATTTTTTTTTCCATTCACTTAGGAGATTTTAGTTTTCTGTTAACTTCCTAACACGGACAGTTGTAGGTGAATGAATCAGTGTGCAAAGAGAATTAATGTGTTTGAGATTTTGGAGGGGTTTTTTTTTGTAAATTTGGTTGAGGTTTTTATTTTATTTTATTAGGCCTGGGATATTTCTAGCTCTCTAATCTCATCTGAACACATGAGGGTCTGAATATTATATATTTACGTTCTTGAGACATGCATCAATTTTTATAAGTTAACGTGGCAATTTTATATTTGCCAGAACGCAGAAGCTTTCTCCACTTCTAGAAGGTTTTATTTTCATTAAGCTATGAATGCAGAAGAGTGTCTGTCAGGGGTTTTTTTTGCATTAGCTTGGCTGGTTTATCTTAAGCATACTCAGTAGACTTGCCTCAGTTTTTCTCAAGCTATTGTTCTTTTTTACACCGCGTTTGCACACTGCAGTGCATCTAGGGAATTTCAGCAGTCGGAATATACATGAAAAGAGACCCGCTCTACTTTCATAAGGTCCCTGGATGAATTGGACGAAACCTCAAGGCCCCATGGTGGAGCCAGAGCCGCATTCATATTCCTTGCCATCACCACACATATGATAGCATGAAGCCCAGACCAATCGAAAACTTGACAGTAAGCCTTTTGATTTTGCGGGGAAGCCTTCATCAAGCTGAGAGAGGGAAGGGAATATAGCCCAAACTGGACTTCATACTGTGGCAAGTTTGAAATCCCAGCCCAACCACAGAGCTGCTTGATTGGAATAGTTGGAAACTGTGTCCAGGAATTCGGCAGCAAGAACTTGGCTTTCAGTTACTCCTGCCTTTTTAAAGGAAAACTCGCCATACAGGTCACTTAGAAGCCTTATTTATTTCATCAGGATTTTAAATATGTACACTGTCACAAAGCACAGTTGTAGTGTGTAGTGTTTGCTGCTGTACACTTCTGTTCCACAGCAGCTTTGTTTCTTAGCCTCGTGGTGGAACACTCTTGGCTAAAGCTGCACACTTTGACATTGTCTTCTAGGCTGTCTCATTATTTGCTCCTTAGTCTACCTAAGAAACAGAAAGGAAAAAAAGGAACCCTCCTTTATACAGTATGTGTTAGCACTAGCTTCTCCTTTAAATATTATGCCTGCCCATGTCTTGTAGGTGTGGTATGAAACTGATCTCTACTTATTTGTTTGGGAATTTCAGCAGTATGTCAGAATTGCTGTTGAACTCACTCATGATGTGCCATCAGTTATGCCACTGAATAACTGTTATTCTTCATCCTTTTCTGGCTCCTGTGTCTGGGTGCTGGCATGCCTTGAAATCTGCAGTGGTGCCTTTGCATTTGCAGATGGAAGAGCTGAGCATTTCCTCCTGGGGGAGATGGTGAAGCCTCTGCTGCAGCCCTCCCCCCAGAATGCTTAATTTTAAAACTACGAAGATTCTGCACTTTTGGTGCCTATCTAGAACTGCATTTTATTCACTGTCACCCCTGGAATTGTGATCCAATTATGCTTCAACCCAGCTCTCAGTCAGACAAAACTCTTGTTGACTTTCATGAGAGTTTGTCTAATTAAAAGACGAGTTGGGAGTGCAGAAGAGATAAATACCAGAAGCATGGAAAAGTGGCAAACTGATAGATTTGTGCTTTGTGTCAGAAGGTCATCCCTATAACACACTTTCCTGATTGCGATGGGAGACTTCTTTTCCATGGAGTGGTACACAGTCCCCCCTTCAGTGCAGTGGTGCCTTTTATAGGCTGCAATTCCTTATGGCTGAAGCAGAGTGCAAAACACGTAATATTGTCTTGTGGCAAGTTAATGGGAGTGCTGCTACTTTAAAATGTTCTGTGGGGGTTTTGTTTGTGGTTTGGTAGTTTTTGGGTTTTTTTAACTGCTGCAAGACTTCTTTCTGGCACCAAAAAGGTAGGGAGAGGTTGGGGAGGTGTGCGGGACATATCAGAAACCCAGCCTGGAGCTCGGGAGGGGTTTATCTGCAAGCCCTCCCATCCTCTCCTCCAGGGCAGACGGGAGCACAGCTGGAAAGAGGTGCTGGGGTTTGCAGTGCCTGCTGCTCACACGCTCTCCAAGGGCTGTGCTGGCTGTGAAGCAGAGTGGAGGCTTGGTGCAGATCCATCCCTGTGGCATGTTAAGGCTCTGTTGGATTGGCTATTCAGCAATGTTTCCTCAGCCAACATTTTGGGTTTGGTTGATTAGATTATTTCTTAATACCACAACACTGTATAAGAGCATTTACTTTAGCTAATAAGTTTTAGGGTAAGCTGCAAGGTTCAAATGAATAAATTTTAAGCACAAAACATCATTAGAAAATTATTAGCCTAGAAGCTTAATGTTAAGGAGGAATCTAAATCAGAACTTTTTAAGTTGAATTGTAGAATATTCAAATGTCTTTATAGCTTCCAGAATCATCTCTAAGAAACACCAAATCTGAGACTATAAAATTGAGTCTCTCTACATCTTGACCCCATAGCTCATGCAAATGCATGAAAATTGCATCGTATAAAAACATGTGTAAGGTATTAGGATGGTATCTCTATTGAGTTGTATTTAAATGGCTGCAGAGCATAAACATCCCAGGCTCTGCACATATCCAAAACAGAGGCAACCTTCTGCAGGTCTGCAGAGAGAAAATCTCCATATGATTCTCACTGAGAGCTCTCTGCATTATAACCCAGAGGGTTCGGAGTGCCCAAAGCACTCGCCGTGCCCCTGGAAGAGCAGAGTGCTCCCATATCTAGAGAGGACTCTGTAGCCTCTTCCTCTTCTGTTCCTCAGCTCTGCCAGGTAGGTACTGCCAACAGCACCAGCCATTCTCACTGCTGTACACCCAGCTGCTTCCCAGGAATTGTGTGGAACAGGAGTATCCCATGTTGTCAAGAGTTAATAATTATACCAAATATATGCTCTGTGATTAAATAACACGCAGCTGGAAAAATTAATCACATCTTGCACCGAGAAAGTGCTTAAGACTTTTAAAGCAGCAATAGGTGCAGAATTTAACATTTAAAGATCCCTTGAAATGCCAGGGAATGAATATAAATGACTTGGTGCTCTATAGTATTTCAATACAGTGATGCCAACCAATGGAAGTGCAGGGTTCGATCCTGCTATTTTATAATAGGCTAGTAAATATTTTATCTTGTGCCATGTTCTTTTTACACGAAATTTTAGTACAAACCCACCACTCTCTTAATAAAGCAGAAGTTCAAATTCATTAATTTTTTAAATGGGTGATACTATCTGTTTACCCCACTGCATGGGCACAGGTGAGGAGAGACACTCTTTTTTCTCTGCGCTGTTTGCCTCTTTCCTCAGCTTGTCCTGCATTTTAGGATTTAAGGCTTTATTTTTCAGAAAGCTTGTCCCATTGAAGAAAAAAAATATAGTGCCATTTTGTTTGCTTTGCTGAAGGTGCAGACCTGAAGAATCAGTGCTGTGTATAAGCTGCCTCACCCTGCAGTTTCTCTTACCAGGGGCTCATTTGTATGCAGAGGGGATTAGTCAGAATTTACTGTAGCTTCGCCCTGGGGAGCTGTGAACTCCCTAGGAATATGCTCTGACGAAAGCGTGCAGTTGGTAAGATTAGAACAAACCCTTCTGCTACAGAAAGTGCCTTGGTCACTCACTAGGCCTCCAACATTGAAATCATTTTCATTTATAACCTTTTTGATCATTCAACCTCAAAGAAGCCTTGGCTTTTATGACAGCTTGCACCAAAATTGCCCAATTATTCGGGGGGGGCGGGGAGGAGAGGAGTGAGTGAGAATCTGAAAACAGTCAGATGTGAGAGACAGGGCACTTGATCTGTGCTCATGGCTTTTCCTTCCCTTCTCCTACCAATATTTTTACAGCTGTTGACATATATTGAGTTACATGTGGCTGTGCCATATCCCCATGGTATAGTTTCAAAGATCTGTTCACCGTAAAGTGTGCTGTTCTCAAGTAAATGACTCTGACTTCAAGAAAGCACAGTAGTTTAAATGTTACTATAAATACAGGAGCTAAGACATTTTAATTATAATTTTTGAGTTATACAGTGCTCTGTACGTACACGAGGCATTTACTAAAGGCTGGGGCTGTGCTCAGGTTGCTGTGCTCTCTCGTGGATAAGGCAGTAATTGCAAGCAGCTCATTCTGCTGATCGCCTTTATTTGCGTGTATTTGCACAGTGTTTATTGACAATGAACATCTTGCATTTGGGAACTCCGCCGCGGGGGCTGAAGAAGAAAAGAAAAAGAGGCAATTCAGAAAAAAAAAATTCAAATTCAGATTCAAGAGAGTTTTTTTGTCCTGGGATATCCTAGGATGGTTACTTTTGTCCGAATATAACTTTAGTTAGGAAATATCAGTGCATCTATTGTCCTTTCAATGCCCTTCTAACTCGCATCTGGTAACTAGGGCAGATTGAGAATTCAGTACTAACAGATCTGTCAAATTTTTGAGAAAATCCCAGGGTATGAGTTCATTACTGATTAATTTTTTCCTCAGTGTAGTAGTGTTGTCTTTGTGAGGTTATTCCTAATTTGCTCTGATGAAAGGGAAAAAAGCCCACATTGTCTGAGTGGGTGCTGCTGTCTTGGGAATAAATAGGTACAAGGTGTGGGGAAAGCACAGATGAGCGGCATCATGTGCCAGGTTTGGTTTTAGCTGTCAGTGGGTTGGTGGTGTTATTTTACTTTTTCAGCTTGAAAACAAAACATTATAAAAAGCTTTTACAACGCTTTCCCTTGTGCATCAGTACCAGCTATGCACAGTAAAGGTTCCCACCCTGGCTGTGGAGATCTGATCCTTTTCTTTTGGGCTGGGACATGCAGCAGAACGGTGACTGTAAGCTTAAATAATTTTGCAGTGTGGTGACATCATCCTTCAGAGAGTTCTGCTATTTAGATCTATCAAATCAAGTATCAGTAGGGCTCTCTAAATGAATTTGTCTCCCTGCTTTACCTGTGCCACAGTCATTGTAATGGAGATTTCAACTCTCTCTGCTGCGACTACTGCAGTAAAAGCAGCTCCTCCCGGTGCTTTCAGGTCCTGATCCAATATTCACTGGAAAAAAGAAAAATCTTTCAATGACTGAAATTAATTTTGGATCGAGCCTTTACTGCAGGCTTGGATGCCCATCATTGCTGATGGCATGTTTTTGGTCATGCAGTCTACCAATCTGCATAAATTAATAAATAGTATGCATAATAGATAGCACATGTATAGTGAACCACATCTCATGGTTGCCCTGAACGACTGCTGCAGTTTTTAGCAGCATTTCCCATGGCCTTGACTAGAAAAGCTGCTAAAGTTGGAGCCTCTGGGCTTTGTGGAAGTCTTCAGTGCCATTGCCAGCAGATCCTCCTTGGCCATTAAGCAGTGCTTCTGTGTCACTCAGCCAGGGAACACTATGTACTTCCATTTAAAAACAGTTGTGAAGTCTCCTGAGTAGGAACTGAAAACCCTGGACCACCATCAGAGCTACGTCCTCTGGCCTTTCCCCTCCAAAATCGTAACAGTTATTTTTTAAGGTGTTTTTGAGTAGCAGTGGGAAAGCACACAGGCTGCAGAGATTGTAGGAAGGTACTGAGAGCATCTAACCAACTCTTAACATCTTTTACTGGATTTGGACTCAAATCTTTGTGTGCTTCCTTTGCTTATAACTTCACCTCTTTTGTGAATCAAACCCAGCTTTTCTGTTGTGCAAATTGTACAGGAGAGTGAGGTCCAGAGAAAGATTTTTTTCTCCTTCTGAGCACCACTATGAACTCTTACTGAAGAGAGCAAGACCATTCATCTTTAGCACCTTGCAGGTTGTTTTTTCTTTCAAAAACTTCTTTCAAAGTCAGAGTGTAGGCAAGTGATCTGAATGATGAGAATAAGCCCTGTTCAGATGTACCTGGTCCTGGGCAACATTTGAGATGGCAAAGGCCGTCCGTTTGCATTCGCCTTACGGACATTTCTGTATGTGATACCTTCTATTTTCCATGCTAGTTAAACAGCCTTCTTCCTGAGAGGAGGATTAGGAAGCTTTGATAACACTTTATTAGTACATAGTTAGCTATATACAAATGAAGTTTAATTAATTGATTTTGTGGATATTTTTGATTATGTAAATCAAACCCAAGCAATAATAAGTTCTGTTGCTGGAAGCAGGTCATGGGCCAGCTACCTTGCAAGCAGGTGTCTGGTTGTGAATGCATCAAGCGTTTGCATGTACAATTCTTGGCATTTCTTTTCATCATCACAATTATCAGGGAGAGCAGATGAGCTGGTTTTCCCTACATCCTGTTGGATGGTTGCTTTTGAGGGAGGAGCCTGGGTGCAGGCAGTGTCAGGGATGTGACATCTTCCTTGTCCGTGCAACCACCAGGGACACGCTGGCTCAGGCGGGCTGGGGCTGGGGCTGGCCTCGGGGCTCCGGCAGAGAAGGGCAAGGGCATCTCGGGCACTCCTGGGGCAGCCAAGCACGGCACTCCCTCCTGCAGCCTGGGAAGCTGGGGCACATTCACCTCCTCTGTGTTTTAAATGACTTGTATTTGTCCAGTCTGTTTAAGCTAAAATTTAAGATTTTATTCAGAGGTGCTGACTGACACGTTTCCTTTATGAATTCTTGTGGATTGCTATTGATTTTTTACTGTGGTTTTCAAAATCCTACTTCTAGGGCTCTGGAGATTTCCCTGCTGCAATAATAATGTATTGTCATTCTTAATATCTCAGCTTCTTGACACAATATTCATATTAAAACCACAAAAAAGCTACATTAGAGTAACACTGAAGGTCTGCCTGGAACCCACCAAGGCAGGGGAAATCAAAGTCAAGGCTGAAAATTAGGGCTGACACTGTGAAACATATCCCATTGTACTTAAGTACTGGAGTTCATCTGTGATTGCAAGATCACTTGCATTTGAGAGATGGGCTCCTCTGTACAGCAGGAATGAGTTATGATGTGTTGTAAATCCTGAGGATTAACTGTTGTAGTTGAGAGTGCCTATTTTTGTGGAGAGCTACATAAGCCAGCATTATGGAAGCTGCTTTAACATCTTTTATGAAATTTTGTTCTCTTTCACACACAGGGCTATTAAAAATTCATTCTGCATTTCTGCCACTTGCATAACAATTCTGGATCAGATTGTTCAGGTCAATAAGGAGAGAATAGAAATGTCACAGCATTATTTGTATGAGCTTGTAGTCATTTTCCCCTTAACTATATTGCCCCCAGAACGTTATGCAGACGTGCACTGTCTTTTATGAGTGTGATAAACAGTTTGATTTATTCACCTCCCTGATGTAAAAGTGTGGTGCGAGTGCTTGTGGCACCATGGAGCTATTGGAAGGCCTTCCGTTTGACCATGTCTTTTGACCTTTCTCGTACTGTCTCTTTGGGAGTTAAATTTTTCCAGTTACTCTTTTTCTTGCTAAGTTGGAGAACAGCTCGAGTTGTTCATTGGTCTCTCAGTGTGCTATGTGAAATCCTGTAGAGTGGCAGGAATGAGAGTTGAGAAATAACAGGGAGATTTCCTGTGGCTGAGGAGAGGCCAGGAGGGCATTGCTTGCTGGTGAACATCTCCAGGGGACGTGCGCTGCTCGCTGGCACAGGGTGCACATGGTTCTCTGCTGCCATCACCCATCTTAGCCCCAGAAGGGAACAAAATGTTCTGACAAAATTCAATAAATCAACTATCTAGGTTTATATTTTAGAGCAAGGTGTTTTAACAATATTTTTATTAATGGGTTTAGGAATAGCTGTTTATGCCCCTTTCCATCTGCTTCTCTCTTCTGTTATTCATGCTCACGTAAGAATCCACCTGACACTAGCACTCCTAGTTCATTAAGGCAATGTGAAGGGGTTTCTTTATAAATGAGGATTATGGGTCATTTGCATAAATCTAGGATCTCTTTTTTTGGTGCTGTTTTGAGCAGTGAACAGGCAGGAAGTAGACACATGGATTCTCAACAGAGAGGAGCATTCAGACCTTGTTAGCTAAAGCACCTGGGAACTCCACACATGTGGATATGCACAGTTGGTGCAACATGACCTGGCAGTCTTGAAGAAGACTCAGGGGCACATGACCAGGGATTATTTTGATGTAGATGTTGACCAGCTTTACTTGCTACCTGCCTCTGAAGACACCAGTGGACTAAACTGAGGTTTGGTGTAATTAAATGGAACTCTGTCAAACACCAGAACTGTGCTATGTGCACAAAATGTCCCACTGTGTTTGGATATTCAACAGCACTTGAAGAAGTTTTATATGTTGTTTGCTGTTATGAATATTCTGATATTGAAAAGTAGAGCATTACCCCAGCTGCTTTCAAAGATGTGGCAATTTTTAGAGTAAATTAATTTTAGAAAGGCCAGATGAAGTTACAGGTTTACCTGGAAAGCTTATTTTCCTCTGGAGAGATGGCTCATGCCTTTCCCTGAGCAGACACATCACACTGCTGGCACTTTGCATTGGTTAACACAATTCAGAGGGTAAATGCTGGTAACTTACTGTGTCAGCATGCAACTATTGGTTCTTCAACCTACTGCAAATCACAGTTTTTATCATATCCACCAACATCCCCAAAGTGTAGTGTAAATGTTTGGAAAAGATCGGTCACTGATTGCATGTACCATCAGGGTAAGGTATTTCACTTGAAAATATTCAACACCATTGAGCCACAAAACTCCTAAATAGAGAAAAACATTGAAGATGGCTTTAAAAACAGATATGTGCCCCAACACTATAACACCTGATCAGTTTAAAGTAAATTCATTATTTTCAAGAAAAAAATTGGTTTTGTTTCTTTGAAATTATGTATGCTTGAGTTAATCTTTCAAGTGAATTATAAATCTCTGTAAATGCAGTTAGCATTGGAATGAGTTATAGTTACAAAAAAAATTGGAATGAAGATAAATCGTGTTTCCTTGGTGAAAATCTAATAATAGCAGTCAGGTCCATACAACACTGCTCAGATATAGATCCCCTGTGCTGTGACTGTGATGTGCTCTGAGGAGCTCATGCTGCCCACCCCCGAGATCAGGGGCCACAAGGCTCAGTATTGGGCACTCCCAGTACTTCCAGATTTTTATCAAAACTATGAAAGTTGAAGTGGTGCAAACAGATGTGCACCTAAAACAAGGAAACAAACTGGATTGCTTAATTTTGGAAGAGACAAGATGGGATTTTTTTACTTTAAGATAATAATTCTGAGTCAATTTAAGCATTTCAAGGTCAACGACAGCTTCTATAACCTGTGCCAGAACAAGGCTTTTTTGGGGTGCTGGGGGTGGGTTGGCAGTACAAAGATGCTGTGTAAGAGTGCAGGCGAGGTGGAGCGGTGCAGCTCCGGTGAGGTGTGCTGACCCCTCTGACCTCGTGCCCTTCACAGGAATTAAGCTCGTTGTTTTACAGAGTAAGACCTTAAAAAAGAAATAAAAAAATCCTTTGAGGCCCTCACCATCCTTTTCTAGGAGGTGTATTGGGGAGCCCTTGCTAACAAGGATCTTGGAGAATTGTTAGTATTAAACTGCTGTCAGATTACCAAAGAGTAACAATGTACAGGACCTGCACTTTCAGCCACTGTCTCTTCAGTGTGTGGGTGAATGTCAGAGGGAATATTTTATGTCAGTTCCTTGTGACCCAGATTCCACAGAAGTCTCTTATAAAATAATCTTTGAGCAAACACTACTCGCACGTCCTAAGGACACCTCATCCCCGTGAACCCAAAGGTAGGAGTGAAGCTGCTGTGCACTGCAAGATCTGTGACTTTCTATCTGAGAATTTTGGTCTTGTTTGATAGTTCAGCCTTTGTGCCCTGCAGATCCATTTTAAATTGTCTGAAGCAGGAATAAATCTATTACAATGACCACCATTTAAAAAAAATAATAATATAAGATGGGTCTGTGAAGAGGTGTTAAAAAGTAGAAATGAAAGGCAGAAGTTGTAAGAAAAGCCTGTTCATTGGACAGACCTGCAATGCAGTAAATAATAACCTCAGATGTGAGAGACAGCCTGTTCTAGAAAAAAGGCATTGGAAAGGACTTTTTTTTCTCTTTTCTATTTTTTTTTTCTGTGGGTCTAGGGGAGAAAAGGTCTTTTATTCTTCAGTAACTTTTCTGATTTTAAATATGTGCTTGTCTGGTCATGAGGAGCAAGGTCATTCCTACTGCTCAGGGCCTAGGCTTTGTGCTGGCGTTGGTGGGAGCTTCTCTCCTCTCTCCTTTTCCTCCCTCCCTCCCTCTATCTCTCCTTTTCTTTTTCTCCTGAGGTGCAGATGGCCACATTTGCAGGTTAACTGGAACAGCTGGAGGCACATTATTAGCTTCCTGCTGCTAACTCATATTTGCTTAGATTTTTTTTTTTAACAGCAACATAATTTACAAGTAGTAGGCCAGTGACAAAGCTGGCATGTTCTAAATCCGCATCTGATTTATATAATGCTGTTGCTTATCAGTGAATGAAGTCATAATTATTGCTTTGTACCATTAAATAGCATAAATATATAAACTGTTACACAAATTGCAGCAAATGTTTCCTCTAGGGAGCTCTAGACAAAATTTTAATGTAGTGCATTTGTCTGTGGTGGCAGTTTCTATGGTATATAATAATGTTGATAAATTTTACTGTAGCAAGTGACATTTTATAACATTAATCCTAGTGGTAAAAATCTGATGAATACTACAGCTGTACTGGTGGGTACAAGAAGAAAGAGAGCTTTTGACACCAAGTGAATTGATTTTAATAGTGCTTTAGAGCTGCAAAGCACGAGGATGGTGCAGAGATGGTAGATCCTTCACTGCAAGGGGAGAGGACTCGGGCAGGTGCTGGACAGCGAGGCACCAGGGAGCTTGACTTGATGATTGTGATAATTAATTCTTTTTAAAGTCTTTATTGATAAATACTTCCTGTCCTTTGAAAAGCAAAAGGAAACCAAATGGTGTGATGAAGCCATTTTAAATCCTCCCCAATTATTTCAACTCGGCAGATGTAAGTGAAGACACTGTGCTGGGTCCTGTGCTCAGGCGTTGTTCCCGATATGAGACGCGCAAGCGCAGGGCCGCCCACCCGCCCTGCCCTGCCCTGCCCTGCCTTGCCTTACTTTGCCTTACCTTGCCNCCTGCCTTGCCCTGCCCTGCCCTACCCTGCCTTGCCCTGCCCTGCCCTGCCCTGCCCTGCCCATGCTGGCAGCTGCCGGATGAGCCAGGCACGAGGAATGTGCCAGTGGACAACTGGCCAACTCGTGACACAAGGACTGCCATGAGAAGTTCTTTCTCTGACTTTACTTGCAAATAACAGGAATAGGGTGGTACAGGCGGGCTTTAGCACCTGTCAATAACCCCATAAGTGATGTTGTAGGTTTTGTGAGCCTTTAGAAATTGCTATCACGTTGCTCTGTGATCCAGGGCCCAGTGCCTGGGCTGGGGTTGGCCCATGCTCTCCATGCAGGCAGTGGGGTGGCACGGCACTGCTGATGGTGTTGGGCCCAGGACAGTCCCTGCCAGAAAGCCCTGGGATTGTCACTGCTCATGCCTGAGGTGCCTGGCTTCAGTCATGGCTGAGAGCAGCTGGTGTGTTCCCCTCCTCAGAGACACCTGCCAGGCATGGAGGCAGAGGGAGCAGCCCCAGAGCGAGGCCGGGCTGTGCCCTGCCTGTCCTGCCAGCTGTCTGAGGATTGGTTTGTTTTGTTTTTATTCCTGGAAATGAGGACTGCTTATTTTCTCCAGAAAAGCTTTTAAAAAATAAATGGGTAACTCAAAGGAGAATCCTAGAGGGCACTGTACTTGAGACACTTCTGTAAAAATGGAGAGCAGTAGAATTTTTGTACTCAGTCATTCAGACTGCCATGAGCCTTCCGCTCTCGAAAGTGTATTTTTCCTGTTTTCTTCATTACATGACTTCTTGCCTTTTCAAATTCATGTCTCTTTTTCAATAACATCAAAGATGGACCTAGAGAGTTAAAATTGCAGCCCCTGGCCATAGGGAAAATCCCAGTGACTTCAGACTGAAGAGCATTGAGGTTCCTGATACACACCATGGCACACTTACAGCATTTTTCTTGTGAAACCCTGGCATGTCCTATATGGGTTTTCCTTCAGTTTGTTTCCTGCATTTTTAGCATTTCACATGCCCCCAGTAATTATCTTCCTTTCTGAGAAATTATATGTTTTTTCCTGCCATCCATTAGCATGAAGTTTATTGAGTGGTTGGGGATTAGTCACTGTTCTCTCTGGGGGCTGGAGTGCTGATGTTGGAGCAATGTATAAGGAGTTCTCTCCCAAGGATGTTGTGCCTCCCTACTCCTCTGCACCACCTGGGGATGAAGAGCAGAGGGCTGAGTCGCCCCCCTTGCCTGGTGGCGTGGGGGGTGCTGGTCTTTACGCAGCCTTGGAGACATATCTGGGTACAGACTATAAACTTTGCTACTGGCTTAAGTGGTTGGGGTTTCAGACACCAGCACTGCTTTCAAAACACAAACGTTCCCAAGAGCACTGCACCTCACACTGTGGTGCTGGAGGCACTGCGTTGCAGGCAGCGGGGTGGGAAGCCCGGGGCAAGGGCACTTTCCCATAGGATTGGTATGGAAGTGCCAGGGTGGCAGTGGCATTGTTCAGGGACAGCTGTGCTCCACCTTCCTTTGCCTGGCCTTCCTCCATCAGATCTCTCACCCACACCATGGAGCAGGGTCTCTGGGATGCTCCATCTGCAGCCTTGCCTTTGCTGCAGCTGCTGGCCAGAGTGCCAGGTGAGGGAGCTGACTCCATGACAGGTGGTCTCTGTCCCTGAGGAGGATTGCAGTGGCAGTGCCATGTGGCCATGGCTTTGGAACTCTGAGATTTATTTTGAAAGTGTATCGCTTGTGTTGCGCTTCTTAGTAAATTCCTGTGCAGTGCTTTATGGCTTGTCCACATGTGAAAAAATAATGTTATTCTCATGGCTCTGCCATTAACAATTTTAGAAATAAAAGCATCTTATAAGGTATTCTGGAAATGTGAATCCTAAGCTGTACGTTTTTAATGACTAATTGCTTAATCAGCTCAATGCCCCCCTGAATCATGGTTAATAACAGGAGCTGTGCAAGCTTTGTTGTGTATTCTGCAATACTGCAGTGATTCCCAGCTCCCTGTGAAGACCACCAGGCCAGTGCCAGCACCAGGCATGTTATAGAAACTGCCTCAAGTTCACATCTCACCCTCTGCAGCACAAGTGGTTGCTGGGGCAGTGAGTAGGCCTGGCTGTGTTTATTCACTTCAAAGTGTCAAAGTGACAAAGATGCTGTGTGTCCAGCCAGCTTGGTCCATGGCAGCATTTCGTTTGTCTTTAAGGGGTGGTAAAGATGTGTTTGATGCCTGTGCATGAGGCAGCAGGGCCATCTACAACAAAAGCCTGTGTTACATTTACTTTGCAAAGTCGCTCTGCCTTTATGTGTCTACCAGAAACACTTATGCTTGAACACAGTGTTTGATTCTTTTTTTCAGCTACTCTAAATAGATCATCTTTACAGACCACAATAAAATGTTTGTGTAATGCTTAACTGTACATTAAGTAAAAACCTGCATTAGAATATCCCTGTATTATTTCTATTGGGTAAATAAGAGCGTAAAGACAAGTATCCCCACAATTCCCATTACCATTCAGCACTTAGTTACATTAGAAAAATGAGGCATTGTTCTGCCAACTTTTGTTTCCCTCCATTTGTGCTACTCACCACTTATGAATCCAGCATGCCGACCCATGCAGAAATTACTTCTGAAATCCAGCTATCATGGCACACGTGGGTACCACGGCACAGCTACTGCCAGGGGTTGATGGCGAGCACTGGTCTCCTGTGCCCTCAACTAGAGCATTATTGGTTTGAGCCGGTGTATAACTAATAGCATTTGGAAGGTGTAGGTGTTATGTTGTCTGCTGAAGCATGATTTGTATTGCATTAAAGCATCCTGATGGTTTTAAACAGGCTAAAGGGGTTTTTCAGTTGTGGTCAATTACTGAGCTGTTGCACCAGCAGTGTGCAGAGTAGCTGGGTGGTCACAGAAGCCTGTATTGTACTGACACCTCGCCCAGGCCTTTGCAGCCCAACTGAAGCAGTTTGTGTGTTTGTTCAGGACTCTTGCAGGTTTATGAGAATATTGCAAAGTCTCTTTTTATACTGTTTTTCTCGACTGTCCTGTGCTTTGCCCAGGAGGTGTGCAAGGTGTGCATATCTTCTCCTCTTCCTCCTAAGACTAAGCACTTGGACTGCGCCTTCCCTGCTGCGTAAATTGGCACAACTGGACGTGCTCCCTTCACCACCTCTCCAGGCAGCATGAGGGCAGGGGCAAGGCCAGCCACTGCTGTTCAGCTCCAGACCAGGGCATCTGTTTTACAGGGGGGCTGGGGGCAGGAACCAAGGTTCAAAGCTGCCCCTGCTTGTGTGGAGAAATCAATATTTAGCCATAAAACCAGGAGAGGCGTGTTTGGGAATCACAGCCTGAACGAGAGGGTTCCAGTATTGTCATAGAAGATAAAACAAGAGGAAAACATTTTGAATTTACTCTTTGTGTATTGAGGCCTTTTATTATTCATCAGTAAGTAAATATAAGCTAAGGGAGTGATTTGTTTCTAACAAGCTTATAAAATACTAGAGTCATTTGTGAGTTTATTGGAGTGCTGATTATAAACATTCCCTCATGCACACTCCTTTGTGTCAAATTAACATTCAAAATACAAATATTGTATCTTTGAATATTTTTGTAATCTCTTCCCAAGTATTTGAAATCTTCGATGAGAGACAATTGATGATGTTACGTGAAAAGTAGCCGAGCGCTCTGTCACAGTTTTGGACATATTTTTCATTTCTTTGGCATTTGCTTTGCTCATGCTGTTTCTCTGAATTGCCTGCTTCATGCTCTAGCATTTTGGATTTTGATACAATGCATAATTGATGCTCATCTAGCTGCAAAGATTCAACTGTTGTGCGTGCCACACTGCCTGCGCGCCGCTTCCCGGGATGTGCCCCACAACCTGCCAGGCCAGCACATGGTGGAGGAGTGGCTGGTCACACTGGGGCTGGGTGGCCTTGGCACCACTCCCTGCAGCTGCTGGGGCAGTTCAGGCACGTGGGTGGCACCAGGACATCCCAGGTCTCCCAAAGCACTCCCTCAAGGAGCCGGACCTCTCTAATCAAGGAATCCCTGTTCTTGCACTTCCTCTTGTGCAGCAATGCACTCTCTGTTGGTAATCAAAGGAATAGAAGTGTAAAGAGTAGGCACTCATCCCTTAGACCATTGCTTTAGACCCTTCCTCTGTAGGCAGTTTGCCAAAAGGATAAGCTTTGTGGGGAAGGCATCCCAAGGCCTTTTCAGGTGTTGCTGGTTGAGAGTAATGAGCTTTAGGAAGCAGATCTTGGCCAACCTTCTTGCCTCTATGGCTACAGACTTGTCACTTCACCCCCTCCATGCTGGTACAGCAGGTGTATTTGTAGTTCAATGGGACAGACCTTTTACTTTTATTTTGTGATTTTGTTTTCCCCCATTCCCACTACAACATTCCCCATATTATCGGTACACAAATTCTTTGCTTTTCCTACCAATGTGTACCTTGTTTTTACTAAGCAGAGGAAAATCCTGCAAGGGTGGGTCTTAGGTTAACATTATTGTAGTGGCTGCCATTTAAAAAGTCAATTTTTGCCTACAGGCAAAGTATTGTTATCAGAGTTCATACCTATTTTGCATATATATGATTGTAACTTCCCTGCCTCTCTGGGGTGAGAGGAGCAAATGCCGACTTCTTAATGCCGATCGTTGAATCTGAGGTTAAAATAAGAACTCACGAAAAAAAAGAAGAATAAAATGGTGGGTAGCAGGTCTCTGACAGAGAGAAACCTTTTTGGTTGAAGCAGAGACTCCATGATGGCTTGATTAAGAATCTTATTTCATTTGAGGGCACAGCTGAAAAGCAGCTTGATCTTTCTTCTCATTTTTCATTCTTTATCAGTAACTTCTGCAGGGCTGTGGAATGTGATTCTTCTCATGTGGACTTATTAGGTGGATACCCCTAAGTCTCTTTCAAGTTCAATGATTGCACATCAGGCCTTTCTCTACAGCAATCCGACTACACCTTTGGATCTTTCCAAGTCATCTCAGCCACCTCTGCATGGCTCCAGTCCATACCATGCACACCCTGAATGCACCGTCCTGCTGGGAACATCTTAGTGCTTCATTTTGGGTAAAGGCCTGGGGTTTGGTATTTTTTTATTTAATTTTTTTTATTTTTTAATGTAACTTCTGAGAATGAGAGGAGTTGCAGAGAGCCCAGGAAACCTTTACAATGCCATGAGCCTGAGATCTGGGTGAGTTTAAGCAAAAATAGCTGTGTAGGGCTCCTGCTGTTAATGAGCCATCAGAGCCTCCTGGATGTCGTTGTGTTCTGATGCCGTGGCATGCTCACACTTTCAGGTGGCTGGAAGAGGGCTGCTTCAGCACCACTGTAGGAATGGCTCTTCCAGATCCCTTTATTTAACCAAAAATACAGACTTTTCTTATCTTTTACACTAAGTTTTCTTTCACAGCCCACATATGTTCTCCAGAGTCTGTCTGCAGTGTGAGAGCTTTCCTTAATGGTTTAAAAAGCTAATGACATATAAAATGAAGAAAATGTGTTTCTAAAAAAAGAATAAAACCAAGCTGGCCATGTTGTGCACTGACAGAGTATCTGCCAACAGCCATATATGCCTGACCAAGCGACTCAAATAGTAAAACAGAAAGGAATTTGTTTACACAGGGAGAAGCCAAAGTCCTCTGAGGTTAGGATCCCAGAAGAAGGTTTCTGCCCACGTTTCCCTGCCACTGGTGCCCCTCACAGCTATACAGGATGTCTGTACTGGCCCCGAGCTTTCCTTCTGGGCAGAGCTCAGGGCAACTGCTTCAGTGCTGCCTGTCCAGATCCAGATCATATGTGAAGTGTGCAAGCTGGCAGGCTCACATGCAGGACAACGAACACACATAAAGGTGTTATTAGTTTGATATTAGGTTTTGTGCATTGTAATCTGTGTTTGTATTTTAGATGAGTGCTACCTGGAGTAACTTTACAGTCTGTGTTATGCAGAGCCCTTGCTGAGCTGTGAGATCTCTTCCAAAAGGTCACTTGGTTACAGTTTCTCTTCTTATTCAAGATGAAGCTGCCATAGGGTTTGATTTCCACCTGGACTGGGGAGTGTTAATCAAGCAAATTCCGCCAACATCAATGGGAGATGCTCTGTGCATTTACTTGTGCATAAACCCACAGTACAAGAATATATGTCTGCATAATGCAGAGATGCTGAAGATATTTTCTTGTTTTCATGCAGATTCTTCTTTTTGACTGCCTTAAGGAATATGATGCGTTACTGCACCCTAGGATTCCTGATTTAAAATACGTCTCATAGGGGAGGTTCATTCTTTTGGGCATATTTGCACTTAACGAGCTCTGAGAGATATTCATGCCATGCAAAATCAGTTACCTATCTTAGCCAGCCAGACCTTATTTAGTCACCCTTGGTTCCCTCTGTTTGCAATGGCTTCTCATTTTGTCATCCCCAATAACTGGTCTGAGTCCCCGAGCTCCAGCCCTGGTCCTGGGGAGAAGGAGTGAGGGAGGCACCTTGTAGAGGTGGGAGACAGGAGCCTCTCTGGGGTGGGGATGTGATGTGTTCAACCCTCAGATGAACAAGGAAGCTCTGGTGCAGTTGTGCTAAATGCTCATGTCAAGATAGCTGGGTAACCATCATTTTTATTTTCCAAGAAAAAGCTGAGAGATGTTTCTGGGGTTTTTTGCTTGTCTCTATGTATTTCAAAGAAATTTGGTCTTTAAGTTGGTAACAATGCTGTAGGAGATTGCTTTTTAACCAGAGCCTTTTCCCTAGGAGTACTGTTTCTTAACAACAAAACAAAATTAATAGATATTTAAAAGAAATGCCTTTATTTGAGTATGTGGTACAAATTGTCCCAGCATTATGTGGGTGCAGCATTTGGCCAGTCTCTGAGAGTTTGGTGATCTGCCACAAAATAATGTTCATGGTTGGTTTTCAGTTGCACTTTTAACTCTATGACCACTGCCCTTTCCCAGATGTCTATACTAATGTAATCTTTAATTTAACCATAGCTGATACGGCTGTAAAGTTTACATTGCTGGATATATATTTCCATGTTTATGCAGAATTTGCAATATCAAAATAAGGCCCCTCATGCCAGTTCACCTGTACTCACTCAAGAGGCATTGCACCAATGCAGAGATAATAGAATTTTCCTTTGCTGATGGAAATAAAAGTCTACCCTCCCAATCAAAACAAACCAACAAACAAACAAAATTTGACATTTATTATGCTTTGATGCCTGAAAGAACCTTCAGTGTTTCTCAGTTAAATTGTACATTTAGGTGGGGGGTTTTTTATGAGTTTTATTTCTATTTCTCCCTTTACCAGTTTTTCTGCTTCCCTGATGCCATCATGGGAGCAGTTTATGCCTTTCTCTTACTCTATGCATTGCTGAGTGTAGTTGACAACAACTGGCTTGTAGCCTGTCACGTTAATTATATACTATTAGAGACCATTAATCTGATGATTATTTACACGATAGATTTAAAGTCTATCACATCAATGTGTACTTGGGAGATGGTGATGTGAAGATCAGCGATACACATCAGTGGGAGCTGGTGTGTTTAACAAACACCGTGTGCTGTCCCAGGTGTGCTGGGTTAGCTCAGGGGGCTGCTCACCCTGCCTTGCATCCCCAGCTCAGGAACCTGCCTCTGAGCACACAAAAATGCACCCAGCAAAAAGGCAGATGCCTTTTGAGCAGTGGCTGTGGGATGGAGCTGCCACCCCGCACCCAGGCAGGGGAGAGGTTGCCCATGGGAGGGAAGGGTTTGCCTTTGGCTCCTCGTGGCTGGCGGGTCCTGGCAGCTCTGGGGGCCTCTGTGTGACCGCAGTCGCTGCACGCTCGCCCCGCAGGAGGCACGGGTGGGATGTGGTGGGGAGGGGGCACCTCGTGCCTCTGGGGGCATGGTGCTGAGGCTGGGGAACATGCCAGGCCTGTAAAATGAGTAAAAAAGGGCTTTACACCTATTTAAAGTAGGTTTAAAGCTTTGCATGTTTTTAAAGCATCGGCATATTCCAGTGGGATGTTTAATAAGAGTATAATGACGTTTTAATTTTAATTTTTAATTTCAGAAGAATAGATGCCAAGTAGATACTAGTTATTGCTGTTTGTCTGTACTGAGCTCTTCGACGTGATATTGTCAACAGGGTGAGAGGATGAATGTATTCCTGCTGTGTAGCAGTGCAGGGAGCTGCTTCCAGGGAGTAGACCAGGAGTAATAAAGTATATTTAGTTTTCAGCAATACAGTGGCACAAGGGAGGATAGTGCAGGGAATGGGCTGTGTGGCCATGGGCCTGGATTCAGGGCTGCGTTACTTCAGTTTCATCAGGTATTGGCATTAAACTTGAAATAACACAACTGTGAGTATTTCAAAACATTGAAATACATGACTTGGGTTGAATTGTGTGGGAATGAGGTGTTTTTACTAAACTCTAGTCATTCCTAGGGGTTCATTAGTTGGGATAAAGCTAATTCTGTGTGTGGTTGTATGGGCTTGCACACTCAAAGACAGCATGTGTTTCTTTTCCTGTATGGGTTTTGTATTTCCATTTTTGCATGGAAGCCAGTGGAGTTATTCCTTAATCAACTATTATGAAGGAGCAGCCAGACCTATCAGGCTTTAGTCCACAAAAAGTTGTATTTAATATAGGCTATTAAAAAAAGGCATCTTCAGAGAAAGGCTGATAAAGTGTGAAGTTATTGTGCTGAAGTATAGTGCATTTCTATAAATTATCTTTATGCAGTTTCCCAGATTAATATCTAAATCTAAAATAAAGCTCTGCAGGCGCGTCCCTCTGGGGCTCTGCAGTCAGAGATAGATGATGCACAACTCCATGAACTCCTTTGAACTTTCAGATTTTATTTTTCTTGTAAACTGAAAATTAAGTTGATGAAGCTGGGCCTGGCAGCCCCACCTTGAGAGTGTGAGGCTCAGCCTTCCCCTCAGGACCGTGGTGCAGTGGGAGCACTCAGCCTGCGGCCGTGAGCGGGGCCGGGGCTCTGGAGCAGCGCCGGAGCTCGCAGTCGGTAGGAAACTCCCTGCAATCTCATCCCCAGTCCCTCTGGGACCGTGCTTCTTTTTGATGGTCATTTTAATATTGCAGTATGCTGACATATACTGGAGGCAGTGAACTTACAAGCTACCCTATAAATAATTTGGCATCTAATTCTGCATATTTTGAGCTCGAGGCCCCCTAAGATGATGAAAGAGTTTAAAGCCCGTTGTGTAGGTTAGGCTAATTTAGCATGGAAAAGAATACCTTTTTGAGCCTGAAGAGGTACATCACAAGTAACCTTGGAGTTCCTTACCAGGAATCCATAGGCACTTTCTATAGCACCAGCAAGTCCTGTGACTTCTGTCTCCTAATACATTCACCAATTTCCCAAATCCCATTTCCCCAGAGAGTCTCCCCACCTGAAGAAGAGCAATTGCCCTTTGCGCTGATAAACCCTTGTCTGGGCTGCTCATCCCTTGGAAAACTACGAAGAACAGAACTGATTTTAATGAGTTTTATCAATAGGAAAATGTAAAAAAAACCCACCAAAATTGCATACAAATGCATGTTGGGAACTCTGTATTTTTGTTGGTATTCCTTACATAGTTTCTAGAAAAATCCAAGCCCCCATGTTATCATTTTTCATTAAAGTGATGTTTCTAACCACAGTAGACAGCTCTCATATCCCTTGAAAACTTATAATAGTAAAATTGTCATAAGGATGAAGCGGAAATGCAAGATTTTATTAAACAATCTTCAGCTCATAAAAGACATCAGTGTTGTGCCGTTCTAGATCATATAAATATATTTCAAAGCAGAATCATATTTCAGCAGAGAGATAAAGCACAAAAGAATATGATTAGCGGATACCAACATAAAATATTAAACCATCCAAGAAGGGGTGTAGGTGTATGTTTATCTACACGGGCAAGTCGGGGGCTGAAAGCAAGGCAAGATTTTGGCAATATATCAGTAGAGTCATGAGCACAGATATCCGTGGCAATCTGTGTGTGTGTGTTTTGCAGTGGCAGAGGGGTTTGGCGTGGTTTCTCACAGCGCAGAGCTGGGTGTTTCCGCACAGCCACTGAAAACGCTGAGGAAATGTGATGGGTGTCTTTAGTCTGGCAGAGTCGTCAAAGGGAGATATGAGCTCTACCTGGATATATAAATAAGTATAAATAGTTTTCTTTCTCATATGTGACCAGATTATTTTCCAGTTGATTTCCAGCCGAGGTCCCAAGGGGGCCACAGATCAAAAAAAGATAAGGGTCAGTTACAAGGTTGAGCTCATTCGGCGTTGCCATAGTAACTGACCTCCAGCATCCCTGGGAGGACGGCACCCAGCTCCCCAGGTGACATTTCTGTTGCCACGCCATCAATCCGCTGCCTTTCACCGCCCAGGCTGCCTAATGGCCGGGGCGCCCGCACCGCACGGGGACTCGGTGCCGCTGGCCCACGGCATCTCCTCGCCCCACAGCTGCCCCGCCGGCAAGGGAGGGGCTCGGCTGCGTCCTCCGGGATTAATCACAAAAATGCAGTGGAGCAACGTGGTCCAAATGGTTTGTGTAGCAGGTCATGGGCTTAGGCAGCAATGGCGATGAGGAAATGTCGACCGTACGGCAGACGTCGTCTTCATCCTGTGAGAGCATCTGCAGATTTGCCATCCCCTTGGAGCGGTTGCAGCATGTTCTCAGACCTTGGTTTTACTTCCACCCTTAGATTGTTTTTAATGAAAACCAGTGGTGGAGTGGTGCCAGGCAGATGAGGGGTCAAAATAGTTCTCTGCAGGCTTTGTTTTGGAGGGGGGTGTCCTCCACTGTCCTCCCACCCTGGTTCCAGCCCCTTGCTCCTTCAGAGCCACATGGAAAAAATTGCTGGGGAAGCTCCTTCTTTTCTTACATTATAAATTTTTCCCTTTGATTAGTTATTTACTGGGAAATGAATTGCATAAACAGAATAGTTCCATGCAGTTTTCATTTTATTTCCCTGTGTTCATTCCAATTTCTATTTATTTCTACCATAATTAGAGCACACGGCCCATTTAATTCTCCCAAATTTATGATCTAATGGACAGGAGAAGGTTCTCTGTGAACACAGTATATTAATGCTTTGTTACACTGAATCACAGTATTTCAAAGTTCATTAAAAGCACGGTTAACTCATGGATGTGAACATCTGAGTGCAGGAAAGAAATTCCCCTTTATGGCCTTAATTTGCTTCAGTAGAGTAGAAATATACTGGTCTGGGAAGCTATAGTGTGGGATGTACATGTTGTTGTCAGCAACAAGCATCAGATTGCCTTATGTGATCTCTCAAGTTAGGACTATTGCAGTTATTCCATGAAGGAAAATTTTTGCTTTATTAAATCAAGTTGAAGAAAGAAGGTTTAACTAATAGTAAAGACAATGCCATCTTGACTTTTGGTGTTCAAATCTCCTATTTGTTGTTGTCATAACATGTTGGTACACGACAGTGTTAACGTGTACTTTCACATTGCCATTAATATAGTTATAATTAGAAATGCAGCTGATACAGTAAATGGGTTTAATACAGCATTATTAATTATACTGCATCCTCGCCAGGAGGCTGCTGGTGTCGGTTCTCTTAGAGGCTTAGAGACTCATTGTAATATGTATTAAATGCACATTGCTGCAGCAGAAATAGCTTTATGGAGAAGCATATTCCCACTCTAAAATGGGCAGGATGGCAGTGTGAGTGCTACTAAACACCCTATCAACATATTTAAAACTATCCTGCACACGCACCCAAACTTGGGAACAATGAGCCACGTGCTCTGCCAGCGCAGTTCAGCTGGGTCTGCACAACCCACTAATCCTCACTAACAGGCAGTAGATTATGTACCTCCAAATTTATACAAATGCCTGCCTTTGACATCAGTGGGCACCACCCAGGTTTCACCTTCAGGATTCAGATAATCAGCTCTCATTCCTACTGGCTTCTTAGGCAGCAATTATGGAAATATGCTGCGACAGAAATAAGTGTGTGTCTGCCAGGGATCAAATGCTTTTGGAGACAAAAGTAGGTACTGAAAACATTACAGGATACTATCATCTCCCCATGATACTTTTACACAAAGCGCTCTGTTCCTCTTTTGGCCTGACATAGTTTCAGCCTGACAGAATCCAGCAGGCCTGCTTGTTTTAAACAAGAGCACATCCTATTATTTTTTTGAGAAATGAAGTGTAAAATTAATGCTTATTATTTTGAGCTCAGGAAAAAAAAAAGGCAAGAAACCCCAAATTCTTGTTTGCTGTGCATTGCTCATTTAGTCCTGTAATCAACTGATCCCTCCACAGATACACTTATGAAGAAATGGGAGAAGATCTAGCATAACAAACTGTAAAAATCTGCATTTTATTTTATAAATGAGAGAGGCTGCATAATTCACTTGAGTTATGTAGGTCTCTCATAGATGCTTGTCATGCTAGAAAAAAAAAAAGGCGAATAAGAATGAGGGAAAGGATGATGTGTTTGCTATTGCTAGTGCCCAGCACCACACATTTGACTGTCACACTGCATTATCAAAAAGCCTCCTTGCATGTGCCTATATGATCTTATATAATTCAAGGAAGTTATTCTCCAAAGGTGATGAGTATCCCTATACATGTGCTGTGTTTCTGTGTAAAATAATATGCTGTAAAATGCCATAGAGGAGAGAGTGATTATAGCAGCAATTCTATCTATATCTTTGGGCATTTTCATATTTTGAATACACATGCATGAAAAGAGAAACGTTTGTCATGCTAACCATGGTACTTTTTCCCCCTTTTTTTCTTTCTGGATGGTTTTATAGACACAAGAAATACATAATGGACTCCTGTGGGAGTGGAATAAAAACCCCCACCGGTGAGGAGAAGGCCTTATAATTCAGAAGTGGATTTGCAAATCAAAAGGTCTTGCCTCGAGTGGGATAAATTTCCAGATCTGCAGGAACCCATTATGTTTTATTATTTTTCATTCTAGTTTTAGTTTGTTTGTTATGGGTTTAACTATTTAAAATACTGCAGGGATCAGCCAAGAAAATACACAATCTCTGTTACCTAATTAAACATACCAAGCCTGTAAGAATATACTTTAACTGAAATGCTGAGCATTGTTTGTTTTTCGGGTTTCTTTCTAGTTTTACTCAAATTATAGATATTTCGGCTGGAAAAGGAGCAGCTGTCTAGTCATCAGTATGTGTCTATCTGTATTTATGAACACATGTGCTCACGCAGGACCATAGGCTGTACATGAATCACTCTTTTCCAAATACCCAGTATGTAGAGGGTAGAAAATGAATGTCAAACATGATTTCTCTGATTTATTTGTAGAAGGCATTTGTTCCATTCCCCCCAGTTCCTGCTTTGTCCTCTGCGGGTTTATTGCAGCATTTGGTTGCTGTACACAGCGGTGTGGCTGGGCACGCTCAGCATGAGGCTCATGTCCCTTCCCCACCTCCGCTTCCCTCCAGAGTAGGTTGCAAAATTCACACAAAGCCAGAACTTTTCAGGCAAGGGTCTGATGGGAGAATCCAGCCTGAGGCCACAGTGAGGGGAGAGGGCCTGGTTTGGAAATGTATGCATTAGAGAGGGCAACATGCCCGCCCGTGGGGGCTGCACACGCAGAGCCTTGCAAACCTCGTGGCGTCCTAGAAATGTCCCAGTCCCTGGTTGTGGCTCCCGGGGGAATTTGTAGAGCTGCTGCCATGGAGCTACCAGCCCTTTCATCTTTCTCTTCCTGGCTCTTTCCTTTTCTCTTTTTATCTCCTTCCCAACCCACCTGTTTACTTCTCCCCATGCAGCCTCCCCATTCCCCACCCAGCTCTGGTGCCAGCGCTCATCGTGAGCACCCACTGCCACACAGGTTTCAGAGCCCACCCGGCCTCGAGGCAGCATGGGCAGCTCTCCACTGTCCCAGCCTTGTACAGGGGCTTTGGGATCCTGATAGTGCCAAATGCTTCCTAGGAAGCAATACTTTCCTTCTGTTTAGCCCCTTTAAAGATAGATAAAGCTGATTTGAAGCAACTGTAAGTAAAGATCGTGCTTCTAAGGACTCACATTATTCATAAGATCCAAATGTAATTGGCAAGAATTAGTTCATGGAATAATGTAGTAGTTTCTTAGCGATCTTGGAACTAAAAATTAATAGTCATTGATATTTGAGGATGTAAAAATAAAGCTGAGTGTAGAACAAAAGGAAAAATTTATTTAGTTTTTAAAATAAATTTTCGCGAGAAGTTCATGGACTGCCACAGTGAAGGAAAGACACATTTTTAGGAAGTATTTGCAGAAACCAGCCACAGTATTAAAAATTTTAGGTGGTTTCTGATTTTTATAAATTGTATGTTTCCTAAAATTCTGCAACTCTCTCCCTCCCTTCAAGAAAACCAAAGGATTGTTTAGTTTTATGTGTGAAAATTGCTTTAACATGGCATCAGTACCTCAAAAAAAGGCTCACCTTCACCCAGAACTACAAACTTCAGTAAACAGAAAAGCATATAATCTTACAAAAGTGGTAGACTTGAACCAAGAGTAATAATTATTTTTCTTTCACTGAGTTCAGTTAAAATATAGAGGCATTTAAAATGGGCCCTGTGTATTCAATACTTAAGATATATGACAAGGAAATTACACTTTCAAATTACATTTAAATACCTTCAGTGGTCTCTCTTCACCTTGTAAAAAGCCAAGAGATACAGAAATTTACGCAGACACTCTGGTCTCAGCTCCTGCTATTCTCCAACAATTCCTTCCTCTCCTGTATGTTTGCAGTGTACTCTGAGGTGAAGACATCACTTCAGCCCTCTGTCAGTGTCGGTGGTTGAATTCACACTATTAAAGTAATTTTAGATGCTGTTTGACTCTATAACAATCTGTACCCAGAGCAGGGCTGCTCTCCCTTCGTGGCAGGCTCGTGCCGCGGTGTCGGGAGCCCGGCAGCCCCGCCTGGGTTCCGGGCGGATGGAGCGCGGGGCCGCTTCCAGCGCAGCCGAAATGTTGGGGGGCTGCACCCCTGAACGCCAGCGGCTCGTCCTGCTCTGGGGCTGGGGCTGGGGCTGGGGGTCCTGGGTGCCGGCACAGGCGTTCCCCACCGACCGCTGCTGCCTCCCCGACGCTAATCTGCTGTGTCACTAACAAGTTGTATCATTTGAACCTTGCAGAGGAAGGCATCAATCATGAGTGCAAGCTGTGTAACCAGATGTTTGACTCTCCGGCAAAGCTCCTGTGTCACCTGATTGAGCACAGCTTTGAGGGGATGGGAGGCACATTCAAATGCCCTGTTTGTTTCACAGGTAAGACAGGGAGGCCAAGACAAGCCTCAGCGTGCATGGCTAGATCTAGAAATGACACTCGGGGGATTTGTAAAATACTGTATTCCTTTCCCTGGGAAAAAGAAATACTGTGCTTGGAAATGTTCAAATATCCTCTGTCTGAAGCTGAGGCTCGCTCTGACAAGCAGCTCTGTGGCGTTTGACACCAAGCAGCACTGCCACATACAGCGGGCTCTGCGTGGCCCCCACAATTCCAAACATGTACATTGTGCCTTGTGGCTCAAAGGTGCTATGTGTTTCCAAGTGTGGGACTTGCAAAGGATGGACCTGCTCTTGCAAGCCCTTACTCACCTGAGCAAGGACTCTCCAAAGACCAGGTGGTTCATGGCCTGCTCACAGTGCTGAGTAAAGGGGAGTAAAGGTTTGGTAAGACCAGATTGTACAATTCTGTGGTTTTGCCAGCTGCTCTCTCAGAGGTTTCTTTAAGCACAGTTTTCTTACAGTGGCACATTTCTAACTCCTGTCTGAGAGCCTATTAGATATTCCTTCTCTGTAGGTCATTTAAGCTGTCTCATCAGTGCAAATGATCATGGGTGATCTTGCTTTTCCAGGTTCTGCAGGGTACATGCTAAAGGCTGCCTTTTCTACTCTCTTCAACAGAGTTGCAGTTAACATCTGCATTTCCTGTTTGAGAGATAAGGATCATGTAGGTGTCACGGTGGACCTGTTGTCAGGAAAGGGGCATGGCAGCACCTTTGATTCCTTTAATTTTGGTGGGAATAAGGTGGACCTATGTTCTTTAGAGTTTGGCCCACGGTTTGAGAAACTGGTTTTTGTGTGAGCTTGGAGTTAATTTATCCTTTCTTACAGCAATATGCTGTAAGAAAACTCTGAGTGCATGTGTTAAATTCCTCTGAAGAAGCCATTTTCATGTACAGATTCATGTAAAGTGAGACAATAATGAAATCAGAAATATTTTTTAACCAGCTAAAGCTGTGGTTCAATATATTCCGCTTCAAAATTTCCCTCAGTAAAGTCAGAATACTTGTCAATCCAGAGTCATAACGCAGGTCCTGTGATATTTGTGATGTTAAACAATAATCTTTTTTCTTTTATATTGAATGGACAACCTATTTAAAAGATCTAAAAATTGTGGCAAGCCTGCCCTTTCACATTTCTGCCAGAAATGCTGTTCTCGGCCACATGTTTTCCAGACCAGCCATCAAGGCTTCTCTTGGCCCAGTTGTCTTGCATTAAAAATGCATCTGATGCCCCTGCCGTGGGCCCAGGGCTCCCTGTGGGAGCAGTGACGTCTTCTCTTTGGTCTGATGGCTGAGTTCTTCCAGTTACCTGTGGACAGTGTTAGCTTTATGTGAAATATCAAAAATCCATACAGGATGTAGAGTCTGTTAGAAGTAAGCTGACTGCCAGCCTGGAGACTCTAAATTGACTACTTGTAAGGAAATTCTGCTGAACCAAGTGTACCAGCACTTCTCTGGCAGATATCCTTGGACCTCTTACAATTGCAAAGGCTCTGAAGTGCAGTTCGAGACGAGGTGCCTTACACGAAGCAATCTTAACTAACTGTATTGTGTTGTTTCAGTTTTTGTACAGGCAAACAAACTGCAGCAGCACATCTTTGCAGTCCACGGGCAGGAAGACAAAATTTATGACTGTTCCCAGTGCCCTCAGAAGTTCTTCTTTCAAACAGAGCTTCAGGTATGTTTAAAGCAGGAGTAAAAACAAAGCTAAAGCCGTTGATTTCTCTGTGCAACCGTCACCCTTGTGCAGCGTTTAGAAAAGGTGCCTAACCTTGGTATGGTGTCTTCTGCCCTTAAACAGTTTCTCAGTCTCCTCCTGCCTCCCTGGGTGCCTGGAAGAGAAAAGGGTCTCTGAGCATAGCTGGAATAAATAAATAAATAAGACAAGACAGATATCATGATTTATGAGTATTTCTCTTGACAGTAGTGTTGCTACATCCTTACATGTCTACGTCAAACACCTTGTAAATAATTTCTTTTTCTCTATTAATAATTTAGGGACTGATTAACATACAAAGACTAAGCAAATGGTAGCTGCCCCATCCCCTTCCTCGCTGTTAAATCATAAGTAAAGGAATTTTCCCTACTGAGGTATGAGAGCAAAGCGTGGGTGCAGCTCGACATGATGCTCGAGCAGAGGCTCCTCCAGGGCACTAGCACATTGCCATGCTGTGGCTCTGCACACCAGGCCTTACACACCACTTTCCCTGGCAGCACTGGGGGCTGCAGCCACAGTGGTTGTGCTTGGCTCCACAGAGCCAGTGCTTGGCTCGCACCCATGCCCAGAGTCATAAATCCTTCTGGAGGGGCTGGACCCCGCCCTGGGCCCGCTACTGCAGCCATGCTCAGGGCCCTGGCTCCAGAGGCCTCCTCGGAGCCATGGCAGGGAGGCTGGAGGTTAAATCACACCAACACCCCTAGTGCTGAACCCACTGAACTTCCGTGGCGTGTGTGTGCGTGGTGCCTGTTGGGCAATGGAGCCCCAGAGCCTGCCCTGCCACAGAGCTCGTGGGGAGGTGCCCACCCTGGCTGGCCTCCTCACACCTGTCTCACCTGTGCAGCAGGGCCACCCAAACCACCGCTCCCATCCCCTGGGAAAGGCGGTCCTGTTCTACAATGGTACCATACGCCTCATTTAAATCCATTAGCTTTATAAACCATGATTTACTTAAACTTTGGAGGGTTTTTATTTATCTTGCTGAATTCCCAAGCTGCTGCCTCTTGTGTTGTGCTGTCATGCTGTGGAAGGATGGCTGATCTTTTCACTTTGTTGATTTTATTTTTTTTTCTCCCAGGGGATCTCTTCTTTCCCTTGTTCTAGCGACCTGATTTGCATAAGTGTACAAAAGTTTTAACTATACCTTGTTAATATTTTAATAAAGTCAGCAGATTTTGGGTTTGTGTGTTCTCACTATGTACATTTTATGAAGGCAGCAGCGGCTTGCAAAGACAGCTTTGATTTTTCCTCCCATATCTGCCTTAAAGTGGTGTTTGGTCAAAATGCCAGCACAGCTAAAATGGGCACACTGGCTTCCTAGGCCACTGCATTAACCTTTAAAATCAGATGATCAAATAAAGAGAACCTGGTTAAATTATAGTCTAAGCAGCCTGGTTTTTGCAATTACCAATTTTAATTATATAGTGTTTCAGTTCTGAAGTTTTGTGCATTGCACAATTGCTGCAAATGTCAGCTTTAATCATATAAATTAGGATTGTAATTTTTCAGTTTTTATGCAGGATTCTTCTGTACTCAAAATTTTTCTGCTTATAATAATTCAGAATAATTACATGAGTAGTTTTGAATGATGTTGGCTGAATGAAAATTCAGTACTTAGCTGCACAGTTTTAGTCTTTATTTCAGTAGTGAGTCAGAAATGTGTGTTTACTTTCTGCCAGGGAATTTACTAATGCAAATATTGGAGCCAAGGAGGACACAAATTTGTGTATAAATCAGTTAGAAATGCTTAAGACTTTTGAACCAGTCTGCCTTGGTATGATTATCTCATTAGTTTCTGGTGTGTAAGCTGCCTGTTTTAAATTCCTCAACTGTTGGTTATATTTTTGTTGAGTAATGAAGATTTAGTATTATTTTAGTGAACCAGTTGTTCAAGTGCTACTTAGGGTTAAATCTGCATAAACCTCTCTGTGTCTTTAACTGTGCAATTATTCTTATGTGGGCAAGTCTCCCTCCATCAAGGGGTTCCGCTTGATGAATTTGGCTCTTCAGTTCTGAACTTGCTTTCCTACTGGCATGAAATAACTGGTATCAAAATCTGAGCCTACGCGTTGTTTTCCTTCTTTGTACTTTAAAGTGAAACCACTGAAAATACTTTTTAAAAACTTGAGCATTCAACTGTTTCAAGAAGAAATTCAGAGTAAGGTGCTTGTAGAAAAGCAGGAAAAACAAGGAAGATGGGGAAAATATCAGGCAGCAAAGGGAAAAGGTGACTTTCAGAGATGTCATGGACTGGCATGAACTAGGCCTGCTGATTTTTGAACATTTTTTTTAGACAGGGTAAACACCATGTGTGCCATGTGATTAGAAACTGTAAATGCTGCTGTAAATGTACTTCTAGTGGATGGTGCAGGTACTGCTTTGGGAGCTTAATGCTCTGGAAGTGATCAAACCCTCTTTGTGCTGCTGAACTAGTAGTTGTATTTTAATATAGGTTTATGCTTTGAAGTTTAACCATCTGATGGAACTGTAAAAGAAAGGCTTAGGAACGCTCTGAGGAACTGAGCTTGCTTTATCAACGGTGGGAAATTTGGTGAGAATCTGGAGCAATGAGTCAGTGATGTTACTTCGATGATATTGCCACAAAAAAAGAAAACAGAATGCTATTTAACTGCTTACATTATCTCACTGGAAATATGGAAAGAAAACATGGTGAGGTTAAGTATGAAGCACAAAGGAAGGAGTATGTGTGATAACCCCACACACCCTTAGGGCAGAAGAGGAAAGGCTGGCAGCTCTGTGTTTTTCACATCCTCACTTTGTACAATTGACAGCTATGAATATCATGAAATTCTCCTGGAAAAAGATTGAATTTATAGCTGATATATAAAACACCAAGGCTAAGGCATTTCATTCCCCCTACTGAAACATGCTCACTGAAACAAGTATAGAGGTGGAGGGTTGGGGTTTCCTTACATGTAGGGCAGAAGAAGCCCTTTCAAACAGATCCTCATCTCCAGGAGCTGTGCTGGGAGCTGCTGGTCCAACTCCTCGGAGGCAGCTGGAGCCATGGGCACTCAGACGTGGGAGATGAGCTTGCTCTTTGACAAGTGAAATTTTGATCTTTGCTGTTCAAAGTGTAGCAGGAAACCCTGCCAACCCTGAAGATGGGTTGGAAATGATGACATATAATGGGTGCTGAGAGTTCTATTTGTGGTGTGATTCACAGCAAGGAGAGATCCCTCCTCAGTTGCTTGCATCGAGAACTGTATTAAGCAAATTGTGGCTGAGCAGTGGTTTTCAGAGAAAACTTGAGGAGGATTTTTGTGTGTACTCTTTTGCCACACTGCTTTTCCAAGGAGCCATCACATAACTGGTGAAGTATTTGTATTTAAAGGATTAGTTCCTGCTGTTTGCTTGTGTACTGTTAATCATACTGTTTCCTCCTAAATGATTACAATTGATGAAAACTAAGGCAAGGGATATAATAAACAATGCGCAAATAATCCAGGTACCAAGGGAGCAGGGTACCTGCCAGGTCTTTCCTAGCACAGGTGTTCAGGTGTTTTATTGCCTGTATGAATAAAGGGCTTTCTTTTCTGCTCTGATTTGGAGATATGTCAAACTGCTAAATTAAGAGAGCTTCACTGGAGGAATGTGCTGTCATTTTAAATGCTCAGTTTTTTAAATGCGCACATATCAAAAGGAGAGTGGCTACTATGGCTCATTGGCTAACACTGTGGTCTGTCTCCCCTCTCATTTTATTTTATGTGAAAAGCTAGCAATTTTCATATATCCATAAACAGGCATGAGCTGCTGCACAGAAATTGCACTCATTATATTAATAATGATTTACCATGAATGTCCTCCAGGGGCTTGATTTGGTCCACATCAAAGTCCTTGGGATTCTTTCTGCTGATTACAGCAGATCAAGCCCTAAGCAGGTTTTCTCTTTTTAAGTCTGCTTTTAATGTCAGCTTGATGTTAGATGTGCCTCCTGTAGAGGACTGTGACCTGCCCAGGCGAGGGGGCACCACAGCGAGCTGCCCCATGGGGGGGGCCAGTGGGGGACACAAAAAAGCTGCTCTGTACCTGTGCTGGCGTCCCTTGGGAGGGGGGCAATGGGGAGCAACATCTTCAGCTGCTCATGCCAGTGGTCCTTGGGGCCATCTGGGTACAGCAGTGTCCCCTGAAGCACGGAGGGGAATGAGAGCCCCTTGGCTTGGCTGGGAGCCACCTGCCCGCAGGCGAGTCTGCAGGGCTGTATCCAAGGGCTCACTTCACCACCAATGGAGCACTGAAGAAAGACTTAAAGCAATTTTAAGTCTGTACCCAGCTGTATCTCCAGCTCCTATTTGAAAAATGGGCTTTACCTACTTTCTGGGGGTATAGGAAAGCTTACTTAAGTAGAAATAAAATTTTTCTTCCAACCAGCCCTGTGTGCTTTCAACAATGCAGTATCTCAGTGTCTCTGGGCTCCAGTGTCCATTCAGGCAGTGAGAGGAAGGCAATTCCATGGTACCTCGATGAAGTTGCAGAAAATGTTTTTCCCTGGGAGTGTGTGGATGGCAGGACAAATGGGACCTGAAATGTGGCTCTACCTCAAGGCAGTGCTTTCACCTAATGTAACTTTTGCTGTATTTCAGGACTTATGTATGACTTAGATGGCAGACACCAGGAGCTTCCTGCTGAAAACATACCACAAGCTCTTTCTAAATTTCATACAAAGCACGCACAAAATCACGTGTAGAATTAATTTCCTGCAAGTAACATCTTTTTTTTTCTTTTAAAACAGATTTTTTTTATCTTTGCATTTTGCTTGTTCATAAGCTTTTAAGAGTCTGTTATCTATTTTTCCTTCTTTTGTACTTTTATTTTTAATTTTTTTTAAATTTTTTTTTAATTTTTAAGATGTTATTCCGCCTTTAAAATAGTGAAAATTACCTAGTCAGTTATCCTAGCAGATTTGGCTAGTGTTTCTTAAAAAAATGTTGCTATGGTGCTTGGAGTATTGTTAAATTTTAATTATTAGTAGTTACAAAGCTAATAAATTACAAGACTACCAAAATCTATTCCAGCCATATTGCTGGGTTTCATTCAGACGCAGTCAGATAATTATAACTAACAATAATTAAAAATTAAAAGTGCTGTAGGCACATACCCATCGTGTTGAGTCTGCCTGCCTGAACGTTCTTTATGGACTGCGAAACCACAAGTTTTATCTGTGATCTGTTTTCACAGTAGGGAAGAGTTTTTACCTATCGGGTCTCAGTTCTCAATGTATGTGTTTAAATTCAGAGGAGGAGGAGGAGGAATACATGGCTGTTTGCAAATTTAGGGTTAGGAACAGGCTCTGATAGGGATCAAAGCTAAGAAACACCATTGTAGGCTACGTGGGGCTGCTGCTGGGTCTGCAGCAGCTGCAGTTGGGGTTCCATGCAAGGGATGCCAGAGGTTTTCTGGGCCTGACATTCAAAGAGGTTAATGTAAGAGCAAGGGCTGTTCATGCTCATGCTCCTCTGTGTGATTTGTCAGCCAGCACCTTCCCTTGCACACAGGCAGGGGGTGTTTGCTGGGGCTGGGGCTGCTGTTGGAACAGCAACAGAATCCAGACTGTGTGGACTGTGCGTGGCCGCCTCTGCTGCAACAAAGGATGGTGCAGAAATCTTCAATTGCCCTGTGTGTGGCGTAGTGCCAGGGCATTGCATTTTTTTCATTTGGAAAGATGGTTCTGATCAATATATTGCTCCATCTTTATCCTATCTGGGGTCTCTTCAGTGAGAGGCAGAAAGACCTCTCACCTGAGACGAAGACGAGTCTGGCACTGGAGCAGCATGGCCCGTAACAAAAAGCCCTCCTACATTTCTTAAATATTAAGGCCGTTCTGTGGCTGGCCCTGGCTAACAGAGTGCACACAACTTCACATTAACATGTGCAGAAAACCCAGCAGCCGTGCAGAGTGGAGGAAAAAAAGAAGGGGGCCAGGTGAAAGGCATCGTTTTAGTCATTAATGCACTTAAGCGCACCCAAGTGTCAACATGTGTGATCAAGTGTAAGGAGGCATGTCGTTCCAATGTGGCAGTGCTGGCACACAGACGGGGCTTCCTCCGGCAGAGATGGCACTTGGATCCGCTGCTCAGGCTGCCCAGCTAAACCCGTCGTTGCCTGTCATCTATGCCCTAGGGCAAGGGTCCAACCAACTTTTGCGCAGGCACCATGCCATCCCAACAGATGGGCAGGAGTGTAAGCCGCCAAGAGACAATGTATATGCATCAATTGTGTTTATTGAAAGCACAGTTCCTGGCTGGAAATGTTCAAATGTCTATTTATTTTGAGATAAGATGCCTTTAGTTAATGGGTGTGGAAATGCAGCTTAGCTTTGAATTAATTACTTTGTATACCTTACAGAATATAGTGCAGAGGTGAAAGTGTAAGGTGTGCTGATTGTAGGGAGCTCTGTTAGAGGTCTGTCATGAAACGGAGTCCCCCCTAAAATTGACTCCAAGTGCCAAGGTGCTACTTGCCTCCAAGTACCAGAGACCAAATTTTGTAGGTGCTGCACATAACTATACAAATCTCTGGCTCAATACACGGTGATATGCAAGGAGCCAGCCTTTTACACTGGCAGGTTTTCCTTTGCACACAGATGTCTAAGCTCACATCCCCTCTTACTTAGTGGTGGAAAACACTTTTACTTTTTGGGGCAATGAAGGTGATACATTAATCCAGACCAAAGCTAGACCAGTTTACACATCTCACTGTAGAGTTTTATTTTCCATGTGACAAAAAGAGAGAAAAATCATACAATATGCTTTTGTATTTGACAGCATTGATGCCCACCAGAAAGGGTAAATTATGGAAGCATCCAGAGAGGAGTCTGTATGCACACATTAAAGGGTGTTCCCTTCCCCTACTTGTTAGCTTTATTCAATTAAGACTTATTAGTGTTCTTGAAAGATGTGCTTTGAAGACCCTTCTGAATATACAATTTGATATTCATAAGGATCCAGGCGTACTATATGTAAATAAATAAAGCAGGAGTGTTGTACTTCCAGATACATTAATGCATTCCCATCCTCTTGGAAGCAGAGCACATGGGCTGTGTTAAACATCCATCCTGACCAAAAGGAGGAAG
Source organism: Oreocharis arfaki (assembly GCA_013398015.1). Classification (NCBI taxonomy): domain Eukaryota; kingdom Metazoa; phylum Chordata; class Aves; order Passeriformes; family Paramythiidae; genus Oreocharis; species Oreocharis arfaki. Next base: position 57,256 of record VZRR01005631.1, on the reverse strand, counting down.
CACAGGAGAAGAAATGAGAAATGGATTTTCTTTCAGAAAGACCAGATTGCGCTCTCTGGTCTGGCAATAACAATTACTAATGACATTTAGAGAGAAATTAAGGATGAGAAATGCAAGTTGGCATTTCAGCAGTGCCAGTCAGTAACATCGCATCAGAGCTCACAGGAGAGATGAGAAAAAGTTTAGGGATGGAAAATAATTTTATTATGTCAACAATTAACAGGTACCTTTTCTTCATTCCTTACCACACTATCACAAATTGCCACTGTAATAGTATTTAGCAGCTCCTCAGGTGAATGAAAATTTCGGCACTTTGAAATCCTTATTTCTGGACTCAAAAGCACAAGTTTATATTTTGCTGTGTTTTGTTGAACAATGAATGATAGAAAGAGGTTCAGACTGACCAGAAAGGGAGAGCATGAGCTCTTGGATGTGTGTAGCAAGAAAATTCTGTGTATTCGCTCTACAGATCTGTGTGGTTCTTTTAACCATAAATTAATTAAGTTTACCAGCATGTTTTCTGAGGTTGCTTTTTCCTCTTTTGCAAAGTTGGAAAAGCAAGGTTGAATAATATACCCAGTTCCTTGCAGAACAATTTTGGGGGAGCCAGATGTAAAGCCCTGGAAACCTCAGACCTTTTATTCCCAAGTCCTTCACATGTTCACAAGGTGACATTCTTGTCCCCATAGGGGAGTGGTAGGAAGCCCTGTTTCCTGCTGCTCTGTGCGGAAGCTCAGAGCACAGGGGCCATAAGCTGTGGGGTTGTGAGCGTGGCCATGGCACAGCTGGCTGTGCAGGAGCAGTGTCCTCAGGGACAGCACAACCAGCTACCACTGCTCGGCCCTGCCGGGCTGGGTAGCACATGCCTTTGTAAGCAGGGCAGAGTCCTCAAAATAGAAACAGAACACTTGTGTAATATGTAGACAAATAATTTTTTTTTCTTTTGTTTTCTCTCTGAAATGTCAGAGATTTTTTTTGCTGGTGGGACGAGATCTCTGATCCAGCCCCTTTGATTTTCTCTTGCTGTAGTAGCTGCCGTGGAGCATAGTTTGGGGTCTGAGCACAGATTAGCTCTGTTGCCTCCTGTAAGTGTCGCTAGCATCCAGAGGAACTGACTGTTTTTCAAAGGAGGAGGGATGCTGCACTGGGAAGGGCAGAGCATAAGCATTATTTAAAGAAAATAATGGAGCTTGATCAGCCTCGGTTTTAAAGAGCTCATCGAGGGTGCTGTACAGCATCCTTTTAAAAGTTCAGTCTCTTCGTTTGCTTGCAAAGACCAAAATGGGGATGCTTGTCCAGACATAACAGTATATGCCTGAGTGTTTTCACAAGAAATGTCTAGATCATTAAATATAATAGGTCTCAGCTGCAGTTTTGATCACTGAAGCATGCACACAATTCATCACAGCAAATTAGGTACGTCTTTGTAACTTATCTTTCTGCAATTTGCTGGCACTTCTAGAGAGCTGAAACTTATATTGAATGTGCTGCAGAAGCCATTTCAGATAAAATATTCTGTGTTTATTGTTGGAGAACAAGGATTCCCTAATAACAAAAACATGGAGCAGTGTATGTTTCTGCTCCTGCATCTTGCAGAACCAGCAGTAGTACCAGCAGAGATCCCCAGCCACATTCATTATTTATATATTTCAGTGAATTTCTTGTCTGCAGTAAAAGAGATATAAGCTTCAACATCAGTCTGTGCCAAATTCTATCCTAAAGCCCATTCAGAAACCTGAGGCAGCCGTGGTTCTCAATCATTACACAGCCCATTTGTCTGATTGGAGTTTTGTCCTCTCTGCCTTGCTGAAATGTTGCGTGTTCTTTAAAAGCTGAGTTTGACCTTTGGAAAGAAAAGGCATTTGCTATTTTAATTTTAGGGGTTTTTTTTTAGAGAGAACCTGAACCTACTTAAATGGAAATTGGCATTCAAAAGCAGCAGAGTTATTGAAAAGCATTTACTTTATTACTAGAAGAGAACAGACGCTAGTGGACTCGAAAATTACATTTCAGTGGATTCATCAGTTTCAGTCACTAGTTAGTCTGTGAACAGATGGATATATTTGTAACAGGTAACATGAATTTATATGCTGGAATTTTATATTTGCCTTAAGAGCACTGCTATCTTAGTTGCTGACTTGAAGGGTTTGGAGATGCATTTTATTTTCCTGAGAAAAGATATGTTTGTTTCTAATTGCAGAGATTTCTTACATCATAGAAAGCACCTCAGCTTTCAGAAATGTGAATGATATATAGCTTCTATGTAAGGAAAATTTTGTAAAAGAATCCCCAGTACAGCTGCTGCAGAAAAAATAAACATCTCGGCCTAAACCTAGATAAACCCCTGTGGACTGAGAAAATAATTTTCAATAACCAGATATTTTTAACTCTGTGTATGAAGGTAGTAATCACAGTCACCTGCACTTGCATCTAGGGTCTGCCACAGTCTAATTGCTTGTCTATTTCTACCCCCGCCCCCCTAAATTTTAAGGCTACTGGTTAACTTAGCAATGCATTAAGCACTCCATCTCTGAAACAGAAAGAAATACTGCCATAGCCTCTACCATGTGGCATCTTTAGGTTTCAGGGATTTCGTTTAAATCTGAAATTTATGTCCAGGAGAAATAAATTATTAGATTGTAAAAGCAGCTGGGGAGGGAGTAAATATAGTCTCTTTTGTCCTCTATATCATTTCCCCAGGAAGATAATAAATGTGTGGCAAGCGTCTTGTGTTTCCTCGGTCATACAAATGTTGTGTGTGTGCTGTATTTCAGATGTGAAGCTTAGACTCCAGACAGGAAATCCTGGAGTGATACTGTACTGCTGTTGCCTGCTGCTGTGGTGCTGGTGGAGGCCCCATCACTTTTACTGCTAGAAGGAATTTGAAAAATCATTTCATGAAGAAATTTAAAAGGCCTTGTATGTACCCCTGGTTTCCCGAGTAGGAGATTTAGGGTGTAATCCTAGGGTTTATCTCCTCAGCCAGTGAAAGGCAGCAGGAGCGGTGGTTCCAGCCCTGGCTGCTGGAGAGAGCTGAGGACAGGGGTCCTGCCCTGTGACCCCATCCCAAGGGCCAGTTTTCCCAGGGGGATTTTAAAGACTGTAAGAGAGACTCCTGCTAATTCCTCCCTGCCTTACCTGTTCTCATTCCTCTGTGAGGTCAGATACATGGAGCAGGCGTGATAAGTGGCCAGGAAAAAAACGGGATCTGAGAACAGCAAAAGGATAACTAATTGTTAGAAAATCAGTGGTCTACTTGCATTTCTGCACCTGGCTGTGTGTGTAGGGCTGTCACTGCCTGCACCTCCGTGCTCTTGTCGGTATTCTCAGTCCAGCCTATTCTCAGGGATCTGAAAACAAGCCTGGAACAGCCTTGCTGTTCCCTCCTTCTGTTGTTCCTTCCAGAGAAGTATATTCAATCATAGGCTATTGTTTGCCTCATTATACCCCGCTTTAATGTCGTATTTTGAGAGTACTTTTATACCTCTCTTTGACCAGAGAAGAAAGGAAAAACAATTTATAATACAGCTTCTTTTCAGATTGTGCCTGTTCTGCGTATGTAAAATGAGAAGGGAATGGGAGTGTTTGGTGCAGGGCTGGGTGCACATGTGCAGTGACCTGACCTGGGCTGTAGCTGCCAGTGGACAGATTGTTAATGTTCCCTTCATGTTTCATGCTAATGGAATAACTTACAAGATACTAAACTGTCTATCCTCAGTGAGGTGGTGGGGCTTTGTTGGAAAAGTCTAGATGATAGAGTGAGATGGTACGAGCTGATGGGATGGTGTAGAGACAGCTCGTGGCTTTGTGCAAGGTCAGCTTGGGTTCAGCGAGGCTCTGTCACCCCAACTCTGCGTGAGCCAGACCAGATTTGGCAGCAGCAGTCCTGAGCTTATCACTCAGCTGTGCTTGAGTTGATGCACTGCGCAGTGTCTTGTGTGTCTTCTGTGCCACGTCCTGGGCAGGCGGTATGGACACCCAGAGGTCACCTCCATCCCCAGAACAGCTTTGCACAGAGCAGGAACAGCCAAAGCAGTGCCTGCACCGTGCCAGCCCTGGGGGATCGCTCCTGCCTGACCACCCAGCCTCCTCATTTGTTTCTGCTGTGCAGTTAAACCTGAATAAATTGCCATGGGCATTGAGATTTGGCTGTGTATGGCATATCTGTCATTGGTGCATTACACTATTGTGTCTCCAAAAGGAGCAGTGAGGTTGTTTAGAACATATTTACTTCTGAAAAATGTGTCCTCCTTTGGGGCCGGCACATGCTCTTAGTCTTTGCATGAAATCAGGATTGTTTAAAACGTGGCATCTTGCTGTTTAAATGGCAGATTTTCCTGAGACCGCTGACACTGTTGTAATGGAATAGCAATGGCTGGAAAATCCCATTTAACCCAGTTGTTTCACACACATACCACAGCAACTGCCTTGCTGTTTTGTCTTATGATGTCTTGGAGGAAATGGCTCATGTTGGTGATATTTTGGCCCCTCTTTTATGTACAAAAACAAATTTGGCATGGCTCTTTCACATTCCTAGCTCATCCAGGGTTAGTTCCTTGAGGCAGTGGGCAGTGGGCTGAGCATAGTCCTGGCTGCAGGTTTCTGCTCTGCTGGTGGCATCTACACTAATGGGGCAGCATGTAAAGCACTTCTGTAACTATGGCCTTGCTATTTTATACCAGAGCCACTTGCATTGGAGGATTTTTATTCCCCTTTTGAAATTGGAAACCAGCAATAACAACCATTATGTCCAAGGCAACAGGTCGCTGACCAGCTGTTTTGTCAGCCCAAGCAGTGTGTGGCTGCCACATGACAGGAATATTTATCTGCCTCTAAGAAAAGTGTATCCATAGCACAGAGTGATAAAATTTGTCAGATCAGTGTTCCATTAGAGGGAATTTTGCTTTAGTTGCTGCTTCTTAAAGGAATTACTGGTCAAAGGGCTCTGCTCCTGCTGCAGGCAGGTGCTGCTTGTGTCAAGTCTGGCTGTCCACCTTGCTTATTTGGCCCAAGGAAGTTGGTTCAGCTGCAGCTCTCATCATTCAGTGGAGGAAGTTGCATAAGTTATGAATGTAAGACCTGCCCCTGTTAATGTTTGCATTAAAAATTTTCACAGTTAAGACTGAAAGTGTTTTATACCCGCTCTTAATACAAGGAATACTTTGCTGGTGCAGGGAAAAAAGCAACAAAAAGCAATCAGATGGTGTTCAGTGACCCTTGCCATACCAGAGAACAGCAGAGCAAGTTTTAGGTTTCCTGGCTTTTGTTGAGTTATATTCCCATGGAAACAGTCACTCAGTGAAGCTTTGCCCTATGTATTTTAACTTTTAAGGGTGCTGTGTACAGCATTTCCCTTTTGCTCTTTTTTGAAAAGACACCATCCTGGTCCATAATAAAGACCCAATCAGGAAATTATTTGGTGTTTAGAGGAGTCACAAAGTGTTCCACAATGATGACTCCAGCCCTCACAGAAATGAACAATTTACTGGCTTCTGCGATATGATTTACCTTAGATCAAGGAGGGATTAATAAGACTTGGATTTGTTTCTAAGAGATCAACAATTCGTGTGTTTGAGAGGAAAACCTAAGAAGGATTCCTGGAAAATGGTTTGCCTCTTGAAAATGATTTTGAAATGTTGCTTCCCTGAGTAGGACCTGTAAGTAGATACAAATAGGTCAGCACTGGGGCGTGCATTGGGGTTTTTGGTGTAGCACAGGCAAAGGAGTGTCCCTGAGAGCAGGAGATGCTTTCTCTGATGACTGTGGCTTAGGTTTGAAAACGGACTGGAAGTGGGTATTTGCATTCTTGAGGACAGCTTTGGAGGGTCACTTCAAAGCCAGGCACAGGACACAGGGCTGTGTCATGCCGGGTTTGTGACACGTTGTGGAGGTGCAGGGGTGGCTGTAAACCCTAGTGTCTGTGGGACCAGCTTCCCAGAAAAACATGGACTGACCGAGCCCAGGTTAAAGCACCAAGCGTTGTCAGCAGAGTGCTGTGCTGGGATCCTGCAAACCATTTTCTGCTCTTGGGATCAGAACTGGCTCTAGAATCCGGTCAGGGAGTAATATTGGGGCTGAGGGAGGAGTGAAGGAATTCTAAAATTACTATGGTTTCATGCACTTCTGACAAGAGTAATTAAATTTGTCCCTCTCACTTCATATTTAGGAAGTGTAAGGTTCTTCCCTCAGTTTATTTTTGATCTTGTGCATGGCATACTGGAGACTACAAGTAACAAGGATGCTGATAAATTTGCATTTCTGAGTGAAATTCTCAGGAGCGTGCGGTCCCTCAGGACAGGTATTATTAGCTCCCTGGTTTCATTGGGTGCCTCAGTGAATCACGGTGTGTTTACAGCTAGTTTCTCTAACAGAAGACTCTGGTTATCTCTTAATAATGTATTCCTCTGTGTTTTTTATTTCCAAAGTGCTGTGGTAAGGAGATTTTCCCCAAGGCTTCAGTTTGCTTTTGTGCTTCAGCATTTTACCCAGTATTTTTAGAAGGAGCGTATAGACTTTTCGGTGAGGCATTTAATAGAATACAAGAGGCTATGCCAGGCTTAGGCTGTGTTTCGAGTTCACTTGTAATAGGCTCAACTTGGTTTATTCTGAGTTTTAGAGAAGAATAGAGATGGCAGATCTAGAAGACTGATGATACAAAATTATTAGTCTCAAGTGGAAAGGGGAAAGCATGTTAGGTGAGTTGTCAAAGTCTGATTAGGGCTAAACAACCTGAATTAGACAAGAAATTAAATTCATAAATCATCTAATAATCCTTAGCTGGTTGTGAGAAGAAGCTGGCACTGGGAAAAATGACTCCAAGAAAGGTTTTTGTATAATTATATATTGTAATTTTTCAAACCAGAATGACACAGAAACGCCTACCAGAATTCAGGAATGGATTCAAATGGGCAGAAGCAGTGTAACACGGAGCTAAGGCTGAGGCAGTGCGGCGCTGGGCGCTGCAGCCGGCAGTGCAGCCGGCCCGGTGCAGAACAAAGGCCGGCCGGGGCGGGGACGCCGGGGCTTTGCACACCCACAGCCGGCAGCTGCGGCTTGGGCCAGGAACGTGCCGGCCACGGAAAAAGAGTTATTAAGAAAAAACAGTCAGCAGTTAGTCAGTCACATGTGGAACGGCTTTTTCCCTCTGTAAATGTTATGAATTCTGTTCCCTTTGACGCCAGATGAAGTGCCCGGTCCTGGTCACCAGAGGAGCCGGGCAGGTTTCTGGGGGTGGCTGAGGGGGTCCCCCGGGTGAGTGGGCACTGAGGGAGGCTGCTCATCCTCCCCAGTGGGTACAGAAACCCCAGGGGTGCCAGGGGCAGCTCGGTCCTGGCACAGATAAGTGTTTCTGTGTCCCAGTAGCAGTGAAAGGTGCATTTACCCCGGAGTAATCACGTGCAGGCGTCAGAGTAATTCAGAAGCAGCTATTTCCTTTGGAAACAGGCAACTTCGCTTTTCAGCCGACACCAAACCTCCAGGCATATTTTCTTAGACACTCAAAATGATTTCTATTTTTTTTTTCCTGGTTCAATAACTTGTAAAGGACAGCTTTCTAGCTGCATTTGTAGAAGTGCCATCTCAAAGTGAGCTGACACAGGGACTGACTGACGTATGGCAAGTTATCAGATGCTCAGAGATGAAGGAAGCAGTAACACAGGCAGCCGTTGCCTTTCACAAAGGATGTGCCACCTTTCGTTTGCCTCTACCTCCATTTCAAGGGACTCTTCAAATAAAGAAGGGACATGTGAACCTGTCTTGCCTGACAATATTTTTTTTTATTGCATACCATGATAACTTGGAGTTCACTTGTTACAAGCATTTTATGTAGTGGGTGAAATACCAAGGGAAAGGAAAGAAGTAATACTGTGCTGCCTGGAAAACTATGATCTAAACATATAAATGTCACTGGGTAAGAGTTACCTGAAACAACTGGAAGGGCAATTAACACCTGCTTTTATGGGAAACATTGGTTACCACTATCAGTTTTAATGAAGTGTATTAACTAAATTGTGTTCTGAGTATTCATTCAGCCCTGTTTATGGCACACTCTTGAGTACATTAACTGTTTGTCAGAAGTGCAAACTAGTGAACATATGAGGCTTTAAGACAGGCCATCTGTTAGTCTTAGACCCTTGGATAATTGTCAAACAGTTCTAAAAATAAGCACATACAAACTGCAAGGGGGTGCAAAGGTGATTTTTCTTTAGAGTCTGATAGCAAAAGGAAAGTAGCAACCAGAAATTAAAATTAAAAATAAATAGTTTTATCCTGTAAAGCAAGCTTGCTCTCCTTTCTCTCTTTTTCTCTTCTTCCTTCCTTTCCCAGCCTCCTCTGTCAGCGTGCCTTTTTTTTTTTTTAAATTTAGGTTTTTTCACTTGCTCTTCTGGGTCATGGCATCCCTTGAATGCCTCTCCAGTTTAGGATTAGAGCAGCACCAATTTAAGGCTCACAGCTTTCTGTAGAGAGCATAATCTCCAATGGCAAAAGCAAGGGTCATCTTGTGTCCTCTGCCTAAAGTAATCCCTTTATAAAGTCAAGGCATGAAGATTTTTATCTTTATGGATTGCTGTTCTAGGGAAGTAGTACCTGTGCACATACAGGATATGTATGCTTATATATGTGTGCTTATGGATATGTAATGAGCAATCACAGCTGAGAGATTTATTTTTGGACCAGTTTGAATTCAAAAGATGCAAAACATTGAAAAAAGATTGCTGCAGATGGTATTTCGTAAATATTTAGACACTCTAACTTCTGTTTGTAGCAATTTGGAGGTTTTGTTTTGTCTTTTTTTATATATCTGTTCAAATGTGAGACAAACCTTTGCTTCAAGTCAGTGCCTGGATCTGAGGTTTAGTGTTTGTCTGGCAAGCTGTGCATGTTGGCAGTCAGTGGAGGCATCGCTTCTCCTGTTCCCCAGCACTGCCCTGTAAAGCGAAAAGGAGAGAAAATGGGGAGGGGACACAGCCCCACTGGTCCCCAGCTATGACCCTGATCTCTGGGCTTGGAGTCAGACAATGCCTGAAGGGGTGATAGAAAGCTGGACAGAGGTGGTAAGAGGCAGGGAGAGAAACTACCTGGGCTCTTACCTGGTCTGGAGGACCTCCCACATCCTGGGAAAGAATACTGGGGTTAATAGGTCACCCAATGGCTAATTACCAGTTAATTTTCATGTTGGCTGATTGTCACATGACTCTATTATCTCCAAAATTCTTATTGAAATTATTTGAGGAATGGTTTCTGTTCATTTCAATGGCATTTGGAAGGGGGGAGAGAGGCTTTGTAGCCTCTCATCAGAGTCCCAGTCTCTGTGTAACACTGCAGAAGGCTTACGAATTTCACCTGAGGGTGGTGGGCATCACCAACCTTGTTCGGCCATTTCTTAACCTTTGTATAACATATGGTGTTTTAGGGGTATATGCTGATGCACATAGACAGTGTATTTGTAAATGGCTGCTACAAAATGTCTAAATCCATAACAGATGCACAATGGCACTATAGACTGGATGTGTTATGGCCCCAAATCATTATCACACCCCTCACAGTTGCATTTTATTTTTTTCACCTGCTCCTGCGTAGTACACCTGTGACTTGTTGGCAGTGAGTGTCGGTGCAGTGTGGGAGACTCCCAGCTTGACGGCCTGGCTTGGAGCTTCACTCCATCATGTGCTGCTTTGTGTGTGTGTGTGTTTTCTCTCGGTCTCTATTCAGCTTGTAAGAGTTCTTTGAACTGTTGTAAGTGATCATCTTTCAAGCCTGATGCTTTCCTTCTTGACACAGAGCTCTGAAAATGGAGATTGTCATGCCAGTGTTTTCATAATCATGAATGTAAAAAACCAGAGAAATATTCATTGTGGATGTCCTGCACAAATGGCTTGATCTGCATCCAGAGGGCAGGCAGGGGGTGTCTCCAGGGAAGATCTGGAGAGCAATCAGTATCTACATGGACAATAATCAACCATTCTTTGAAAGCTTTTTATTTCCTGCAAAACCCGTCTCCCAGTTCTTTGGTCACAGACACTTCCATAAACGGTTCATTTGGGGATTGTGCAGCCAGTAGAAAATTCCACTTAAACACTGCAACACCCCAAGACTTGGGATAGTTGCATTTTTCCCATTGATGTAGCTAATGGAATTGCTATCCATTTTGCATGGTTACTAAGAAAAGAAGAGATTTTCCAACTTTGTCCTATAAATAAGCTGTGACTTACTTGATCTTGACAGGTGACTTAGTGCTGCTGTAGAGTTTTCCAGCTGCAATAATGTCTCAGAATGATGTATTCAGTGGGGTATCAGCTGTGAGCCGTGCGTAAACCAGGGGGTCTAACAGGAGCTGGGAAGAACCATTTTTCCTGTTCAGCTTCCAAATGATGTCGTGCCTCCTGCTGGCCCCAGACGGGCACGTGTATGGATGGCCTTGGAGCCGGTAGGCATGTGCACACACACAGGAGCATTCCTGGAGGGCAATTGCATTTTTGTGGCTGCTCTATTTTCCTTTGGAAACCACCATCAAGTCTTTTTTTCTTTTAACTATAATTTCTGGAGTTGAAAAATCACATCTGAGCTGTTTTCAGCCAGCTCACCCTCCTGGAAGGGTGGGTGAAGTTTCCTTAGGCTGCTTAGGTAGAAGCACTCCAGTAGTATCACATGTTTCAAAACACTCGCTCCCTTCTGGTCTTTATGGTTTCCTTCTGCTGCCTGGAACAGCCCAGTGGCCTCATTGGGGTCAAAACTGTTCCTGCTAAGGCACAGGGTATTCTTAATACCAGGATTTACTTGATTTTCAATTGCTCCAAAAGTCTGGTCAGCCAGGGGAATTTTCTGTGTCTGGGCACACAAAGTGCCTAATAAAGGTATTTGAAAAACCGTGGGTCAAATATACAATACACACGTGTGAGAGAAGAGACATAAGCCCTGAATGCCTCAGATGCTTTCTGACATCTGCAGAGCACAGTTCCAATGAGCTGCAGATGCACAGGGCACAGGGAGTAGAAGCTAGAAAATAAGACATGGCAATTGCTAGTAATAGGAGACAGGTTGCCAGACTATTTGTTGGAGAGCATGTTTTTGTGGTCTGAAGTACATTTTAGTAGGTGAGAAACCTATATGGGTGGCAGAGGATATAGACAGGCTCTCATGGGGCTTTCGAGCACACACAGTGGTGGTTGTGTAACCTTCACCCAGTGTTCACCGGCACCTGGCCGTGCAGGACTTGGCATTTGTGCACGTGGCTTGAGCAGGATGTGCTCAGAAAGGCAGGGGGAGGATGCAGTGCACACAGGCTCTCGTGTCCATAGGCATTACAGACCTGTTGGTGAGGCCCTGTGTAAAGCGTGGCTCTATCTATTAACTGCATGGTCTGGGCACTAGCCAGCATATTGATTGTCAGTAATGCATGCACGGGGAATGAATGGTACATTCCCAAGATACTAAGACAAAATCAAGATTTGCATATGAAAAATGTAATTTTTTTAAACTCCTAGCCCTATGACACAGCTGGTTTCTCAGCTCCTGCCTGACCCAGCTCTAAATGGCTGCAGTATTGGAGTACAATCTGTTTGTTTCTTTGACAAACTCTGCTCACAAACCTAGTGTATTCCTTGTATTGGGAGTGTTCAGAACATGTTATTAGCTGATGTTTGAGGAGGGAGGGCTCACAATAAAAGCTCCATTATCAGATTTAGAGCCACATACCATTCCTTTATTGACCTGCCTGGTGTAATCAATGCAGCAGCCACACAAGTTTGAAATCATGCTCCCTGACTGTAGGCCGTGCGTCATGCATCCAGTGCTGATTGTGCATTGTCTTTTAAATGACACTGCCTAACTAAGTATGGATTTGCCTACCACAAATAGCCCTTCTTTCAATTTAAGATGGTAAACCTTTTGGGTTTTTTATTGATATTCAGGATGACCTAAATATAGAACTGTAATGAAGTGCACAAGGAATGGCCATTGTTAAAATGCTGAGGAGTGTGTGAGCACAGAGGAGCCTGTGTATTCTTTCACATTTTCATGCTTCTCCAGCTAGGTTTAGTGGGCAAGCTTCTTGTCAGCGCTGCCATTGTGTGTGCAGGGCTCCATCCATCCTCCTCCGTAAAGTCATTGTTAGACTTGAGAATAACATCCAGTGCTGCAAAGGTCATTCTCTCTTAAGGCCAGGAAAATTTCCATGTATATCAAAGGAGAAAGCCATTGGATTTTGTGTGTGGTGATGTTAAATTCTCTAAAAGCAAAGCAGTTCCAGCTGTCAATTCACGAATTTCTGATATGTGGTTCTGAAATACTCAGTGTCACAAGCAGGGGTGTGCTGAGAGGGCCAGTGCTTTCTGAAGTAGTGACTTTATGATTTCCCCAGCTGTTATTTCGTTCACAAGGGCTCCGTCCGTGGTGCGGCCGCTGCCGCCCCGCTGCCCCCCGGCCGGGTCCCGCCTCCCGGCCCGGCCCGATTTCCCGCGCAGCCCAGTGCCCGCCCCGGCACCGCCGAGAACTTCGGCCGTGATTTGGGAAGGCAGCAGCGCTTCTGACACCTGGTGGTCGCGGTTTGGGAGTGCACGGGCCAGAAATGCTCCTGCTGCAAACGGGGTCACCGCCGCCGGCCCCGCATCGCCCGCCGCCCATCAGCTCTTTCCACGGGCGATTTCCATCAGGGACGTGTCAGCTCTGGATAAAGCGGGGGATTGCTCTTTTATCCTGATCACGATGTAGCTGGTGATAGTGTAGAAGGACCAGATGATTTATGAAAAGTTAAAATATCTTACTTTCGCTTAAAGCTTCATCACTGTAAGTAAATAAATAATTAGATTCAAAATTCATTTTGTGTTTAAAAACTTATTCTTCAAGCTGGCGGACTTGCCCATCTCTGTTATTAGGCAGATGGAGACTAGGGAAATTGCCTAGGCTTGAAATAGCACAAATGAATTTTTATATTTGGGGATGCTGGGGACTCAGCTCAAGAAAACCTCACCATGAAGCACTTTTCTAGTTGCTCAAATAATTGGATAATCATACAAATAAAGCTAAGCTTATGTTTAGGACTGGGGTTTTAGTCAGAACACAAAATGTAGGTGAATTGGTACTGCTCTAAAAATACGCTTCCGAGGTTGGCTCCAGGATTTATTGGCTCCTACACAAAATGGCAAGACAGGTCAGCATCCTCTGATGTGAGATACTGTGATGACATTGAGGCTATTACAAATCTACCAAAAGGAAAAAAGGGAACAAAAGAGACTCTAAACTGCTGAAAGAAATGTGTAGAGAAAAGTATATTCTTTAAAGTGATTTAACTTCTCGGATACATGTCCAGCCTTTTTTCTGCTGGGAATATTACCCTGGTGCCTGAGCTGGCGGTTCAGCTGTTATTGCCGAAGTATTTCTTGGACTGAGAAGTATGTGTCACAATCTGGTGTCTCTTTCTGCCAGTACTTGCACCCGGTACTAGTGAGAATAAAAGAGTAAAATATGGCAAGGGTTCCCTCACGATTCAGATTTTTATTTTTTTTTTAATTGTTACAGTGAAGGGAATCCCTAAAGGCAGTTTTTTTGCCCATGAAGTTACCATTTTCTTTATATATATTGAAAGGAGAAAAAAAAAAAAGGAAACCTTCATGACTATACTTGGCTTGTAGCATTTTTTTTCTAAGTTCATGCCAGCATTAACAGATCTGTCAGAACAAAGCAAATATGTCATATTGGCAGCTGTTACTTATGAGTACTTTTTCTTTATTGCATTTTGTTTTGTAATAATTGAGACGCTTTTATGTTGAGCTCTGCATAAATGGTACTGAGTGGGAGGGTATGGGCATGCTTTCTATTATTCTGCCCCTCATGCATGTCTCCTTTTTTCGTCTTTCCAGAACCACACATTGAGCCAGCACGCACAGTGAGCCACTGGCACTACAGGACACCTCTCTGCAGAAGACTTGACGGTGGCACAGTGGGGAGGACCATTTGAACATTACATCCAATCAAAGTGTCATTTGCAACCCAGATGTAAAACTCTAATGATTTGGCCATGAGGCGCTGCTATTATAAGCAGCTGGAAATGAATATTAATGGAAGAGATTAAAAGTATTCCATGCTCAGTATTTTTTATTGTCCTGCTTCAGCTAGTGTACTTTAGAGCTTCTGCTTCTGACTGAATTTATAGTGTTAGATAAATCTGCTTTGATGCTGTTGCCCTTTGTTGCTTCTTGTATTATATTGATAGTTAAAGATTAGGTGTGTTTTTTTTCTTTTTTGTTAACTGCTTTTTAATTGCAATTTTAGGTAACTGTGCATTGTGATGTGATTGCTTGGCTATTGTCTGAATATTTCTTTTTAATTTTTTTAATTAAAGACTAATGCTTTGATTGGATTTGCCAGTTCACCGGACAGTGATTAAAACTATGTAATGAATATAATCGGTTTCAGTGCAACTGGATGGTCTGCTTTATAAATGTGACTTAATCTGATTGCAATAACTAGTACAGTTCAATAAAGGGAATACATGAGCTTAGCGTCAGAGCTTGTCTGTCTGTCAGTGCCCACTGCATTGCTGCTGCTGCTGCTGCTGCTGCTGCTGGGGTGGCTGAATGTCAGTGCTTGCTCACCTGATGGCACAGAGCACTCTGCAGCCCAGGAGGAAGGAAGATTGGGAGAAAGCAAAAGCCATGGTTCTGTGTCTGGCATTGTGTTTGCCTCTGGATATACCTCCCTGGCTCCACGGTAGGTTGAGGTGAGGTAAGAAGAAATAAAAGGTTTCTGCATTGTATACAAATGCAGAGATACTGGATCAGGCCTTGCAGACCATGGTAGGAGACTGCATATTTTAACCACGTGGACCTGTAGACCCCCAGGTATTGTAGCTCTGTGTAAGTGCCATACTTCTGACACTGGAAACTGCCATCAGGCAGCCTAACAGAGCCAACCACCAGGCTCTCTTTCACTCTTTTTAAACTTATCTTATGGTAATGAGGTAAGTTATAGCTCCAGTCAGAGAAAGTCATTTTAAGGACCATGGACACCTCTGGAAAGTTAGAAAGATGTAGTTCTCATGGTGTCTCCTGCTTGAATGAATCATAATCATCATGAAAGATATTCAGCAGTTGTGACAGCTGAAATGATGTGGTTACCCGTTCCCACAAAGTACAAGGCTTTGCAAGACTGTGGCATGGGAACATGCACAGTCAGAGCCTTTGAAAATCGCTGCACTGAACTTGAGCACAACTGGTTGTCATTGGGCCATGCCTGGGCTTGGAGCATGTAAGCGATACTTTGTAGGAAACGTGTTTTCAAGGACATGTAGTCAATGCCCAAATTAGTTTATATAGTGAGTTTTTTACAAGTGCAATGATGGCACAGCTTGTTGACACTGTAGCCCATGTTTTCATGCATTGCTGCTGCTGCTGATGTTGATAGTCCTGTTATGCACACATGGTTCCTTCAGGACAGTTAGGGGAGGCTACAATGCAAAACTCTGGGCACAACTGAAGTAGGGTCATCTTTACAGCAGGAAGCACCAGAGCAGTCCTAACTTAAGAAAAGTTACAACTTCCTCAGAAAAAAAAAAAGTAATGTCCCATTTGAGACAAATGATAGATGTTTTTTATCCTGCTGAAATAGCATTGCATGGACAGTCAGAAAGAGTTTAGGCTCAAAATATGGCTTGTGAAACCCTAATATAACAAACCTAGGAATTACTTTTCTTAGTTCCAAAGAGGACAGTTCTGTTTACATCTAGATTATTCTTAGCTCACTGTTTCTGCATCAAAATCATTACACTAAAATGATCCATTTCTAGAAAAAAGTGTTAACTTTCAACCTGATTATTTCTTTGTAAGCCACAACACAGATGTTTACGGGCTGAAAAATTAGTTATGAAATCAACAATTCACTATTCCTGTTCATAATATAAGCATGTTCCTAACTCAATTGTACTACTTTAAGGTGGGAAATGGAAGTGTCTTGCAGTACAGGCTTGCAGACATGCCCTTGCAAGAAAAGCTGGCAATGTACAGCAGCTGCTGTAGAAAGAGCTCATGTGCCATCACCTCTGTGGTAAAATAAAGGTAGCAGGTTCTCACAATGGAGATATTGAAAAAGGAGGCTCTTTGCCTGACACTGGTTTGAAATGATGCTGGATCACTTCTGGGCAAGCCTTCAGAAATGAAAAAGATGTAGGTTTCTATCTTCAGGAAAAGGTTCTGCATTGTGAATCCCAAGAGTTGAACTGAGGTTTCCATGCAACTCTGAGAGCTGCCTTAGCAGTGCTGTACTGAAGCACACGCCTTTGTCTGAGCATCTCCCTGCTGACTAGTTAAAAGTAGGTGCAGTCGCTGTGCTGAGATGGGGAGCTCCCCACATGGGGATCCTATTTGGAGCTGCATCTATTCCCTGTGTTACTGGAAATGTGGGCATGGGTCGGGGTGCTGGGGTCCTGCTCAGCCCAGCAGTACCAAGCAGTGTCTAAGCTCGTGTTTCACCTGCCCTGAGCCCTGACCATGGGCAGGGGTAGAGGAAAGGAATAGTTTGATTTTCCACCTGGCCTGTTAAAGGTAAGAGACTCCAAAGCATGAGGGCTGTGGTCCTGCTCCATCTTCTTCATCCCTTTTGGCATATGAGCTTCACTCATGAGCAGCCTAAGTCAGGCTGGAGAGAGGGGATGGACTGTGCCCCTAGGGCTGGCAAAAATGAGCTGTGGTCCTCTTCTGCTCTTATGTATTTGGGTAATATTTGAACACCAAGGGACCAATACCTCTTCTTAAAAAAATTTATTTCCTGAGACAGTATGTGCAAATGTGAAGAGATGCTTGCCATGAATCTGCTGGGTTATTTTGTATTTTTTAGATAACTGGACCCATATGAACAGTCATCATTACATGGCAAGGGATGGTGCTGTCTTGATAACTAATTTTTTAGGGGCCAAAGAAATCCAGTTTGGGGTGTGGGAGTGAAAGCTGCTGCAAAGAAGCGGAAGGAAAGCCACCCACTCTTCTGTTCCTGCCATGGAGCTGCATCTGTGGCACACTGGACACCTGCAGCTCACAGAGGTGATCCTTAGCCTATGCCAGGGTGCAGAACTGGTGTCTGACCCTGTTTTCCAAGGCCTGACCCTCCCCAGGCCGGGCTGTGCCAGGCAGGGCTCCGAGGGGCAGAGCTCTGCAGCACAACGTGGGGCCTTTGTCTGGTGCTTCCTGTGCCGCTGGTCCCACTGGGGAGCAGGAGCAGAGCAGCCCTGCACTGGTACAAAACAGCTTTGCTGCCAGAGCTGCAATCACACCAGGGAGTGCTTTGCCAGGGTAGTATATAGTTCCTGTATCCGTTAAAAGCTCCTAGGGAAAACAGAGCCTAACTGCAGGTGGAGAAAAGATAATATCACAGCTTCTGGTACATGTCTGAGGTTTCACCCCCTTCTTCTTAGTGGCCAAGAAGTGCTGCTGAAGGCATTTGGAAAACAGTCAGTCCAAAGGCAGCTATATTTCTGTAGCTATGACGCCTTGAAAACAGGCTGGAGAGCCTTTCCATAATCCCTGTGATGTTTCCCTGCCTGTCTGTGTAACTTGCAGCTCCCGTGTGGTGATGGTGCAGACAGGGGCTGGCACAGGCTGTTCAAGGTGTGGGCGACATGGATCACTCACAGGTAAGTGCAAACCAGAGTTGCTGAAATTCTGGCTGAGGATGGGCTTTAGGCAAAATGTCACTTTTTGATCCAATTGGCGTTAGGACCAGTACAGTGCTGAAAATCATTCCTCAGTCTAAACCTGTAATGAAATGTCATACAGACAGTTTAATATCTTCAGGTTTAGAAAAATGCTGAAGTATAAATTCATATAAACAATAGATTAAAAAAGGATTTGTATTTGTAGCAGTCTACTCTACTGGCCCTTATGCACTGAATGATCTTTGCATTTAGCTTCATTACATACCCACACATTCAAAAACCATTGAAATACTTAGTCAAGAAGTAGCAGCCAGCACCTATCGTCTGTGTAGGCAGCTTTACACATCTGTGTTCTATTCAATGCTTGTGTATGTTCTTGTCTGATCCACCACCTTCAGCAAGGGATCACCCCCTTAATTCAGGCGCCTTAAAATTTTGGGAAAAGCAATTGTTTAGCCAATTGCCTCTCAGAAGAAAGGCAGAGAAAATAAGTCTGAGGATCATTTCGGGGAGTGAGCAACTGATCACTCTGTGCTGGAACGTCTTTGAGTGGACTGGGGGAGCCA
>VZRR01005631.1:0-39020 GCA_013398015.1 Oreocharis arfaki | reverse complement strand
GGGGGGGGGGGGGGTGTCCCTTCACAACCTCACTGCCGTCCCAGAGGAGTTAATGAAAATTCCACCCTGTAAATCTGCACATCCCATGTCCCAAGTGTACAAGTCACTTTCTCCTACCAATGTCTAAGAGTAGACTGGGGTTTGGTGTGTTTGTCTGGCTTTTAACATGTAAATCACTCTCTGGCATGAACAGTGAAGACTTTTCCACATGTATGCATAAGTGGTCTCTGTGTTTTGGCCCACACCCTACAGCAGGGAGGTTTCTGCAATCCCCTCTCCTCCAGAAGCATTATCGAGGTTTGACAGAGGTGCAGAGGCCAGGGGTACCGTGTCCCTGTGGAATGTTGTCAGGGGTCAGTCAGGACAAGAAGAATCCCTGCAAGTGCTGTCCTGGCCAAGAGCATGAGTCCAACACACGTATGGCCACAGAAACCCAGATGGTGGGAGCTGCAGCAGCCACGGGGCTTTGGAGCTGATGGGAGCGTGGTGTGGTCTTCATTGCTTTGTCTTTTCTCTTTTATCCTCATTTTTGCCCCTTGTGAAATGCTTTATTCTTAGTTTTGTCTGGTTTTATTACATTGCTGTTGTCCTATCAACTGTAAGGTCCCTCTCCTGCAAATGGGAGCCAGGATATGCCTCTTGATCTGCGTATTTGTGAATTATTGTTACTCTTCTGTCAAAAAGGAACACCAAGGAGCATCTTGGCAGATTAGGTGACAGAGGGAGACAGGAGGTGTCCAAATGAGAAACACCGAGCACCCCAAGAGAGAGACAAGACATTGACTGATCGCCACTCAGGCTGCTCCAGAGCACGGTCTGCGCTGCCCTGAGAACCAGCTCAGTTTAACCACCGGAGATTGCCCTTTTCTGCGGAAAAAAGGCGAAGCGTTCCCCTGTGGGTGCCAGGAGGAGGAGGCCGGGGCCGGGGCCAGCCTCGTGCGGTGCTGCCCCTCGTCGGGCCCCGCTCCGCCGGCCCTGCCCGTGCCCGTGTGCCCGTGCCCGCGGCGCTGCCCGCTGCTCGCCGCGGCTGTCCCCTGCCTTCTGTGTCCTTCTGCCATCCGCGGCCATCTGTGTCCCCGCGGCGGGCGGCCGCTCCCACACAGCACCATTGTCACCGCGCGGGGCGGTGCGCGCCGGGCCGCGCCTCGGCCTCCCCTCACGGCGGGAGCGCTGCGCGCCTCTGAGGCGCTTTGGGGCGTCTCTTCGGTTTTTGTAAATCGAAACTTTGGTTTTGTTTTCGGAGGCGGCTGAGCTCCGTGCTGGACGCGAGCTCCAGGCTGCCGGGGCAGGGGCAGAGCCGGGAGGGGCTCGGGCAGCGCTCGGCTCTGGGGGGGTTTTGCCACCCTGTGACATCTGTGGGTGTCACAGCTGCCCTGTGAGAAACATCACGCTTCAATCCTGCTTCTGAGGCCTTTAGGGACATCAATGCCCCCGGGCAAAGCGATCCTGTGGCAGCGTTGTCACCGTTTTACCCACACTTGGCTCTTAATTGCTTTGTCTTGATAGCACAGTGCAGTCAACCTGCTCTGGCAGGCTGGAGAGGCAATGCTGGGTATTACTGAATTGTGGGAAAATATACAGACCAGCTTTTCCGGATTTTGCTTCTTCTAATGTTCCCAAGTACCTGTTGGTGTTTAAAGCCGTATACAGCGCTGAGGGTATCCTCAAAAAGAAGGAACTAGAGAGTGAGTGAGTGCATGGTAGGACTCTGTATGAGAAATCCTGCTAGATGAGGCATCACCTCTTGAAAAAACCTTTAGCCCCAAAATCTTTTTGTACCAACTAAAATCTTGCTTTGAACTTTAAAAAAATATTGTCTGTGTCTTCAGTTTTACATGACTGGAAGAGATACCTGGCCCCCAGTGTGATCCTTCCCTTGCAATAAATGAGCGAGCAAACAAGCCCTCCAAGCTGCGTGTGCTGAAGCCATGTCCCTGAGGTGCTGGGCTCTTCCTCAGCCAGCCTTTAATTTAAAGGACAGGGAGAGAGAAAAAACTTTTTTTTTTTTCCTGGTTGGAAGCAATGCAATAAATAAGTGCATCTTCTTCCAGTGGCAATTTATAGGCACTGTTCCTCAAGAAATTGGCTTCTGTGCGTGAAAGCGATAAAATACAGATGCCATTTGCAAAAGAGACTTCTTCTTCTTCTGTACATTTTCTGGTTTATTCACGAGGTGTCTCGTTGTAAGCCTGTGATGAAGAGAGGCTTAAGGAGGTGTGCAAATGAACTTAGCTAATGCTTTTGTAATGATACTAAATGGTCAAGAGCTTCCATTAGTCTAGGTAGGAGAAACAATTTGTGTTGCTAATTTGAAAGACAGCATTTCACCCAAAGTAGGACCCAGAAACATTTGTCTTCATGAGGGTCTTGTGACTTAAGAGTTGATCACCTCTGGTATAATTCCCAACAGATATGCAATGTCATTATATAGTATATTACAGTGTATATCCTCAAATGCTTAAACACTGAAACCTGGAAGATGAAACCTTGATCGAAGTCGGAATAAGGCCTCATATACAGACAGTGGAAAAAAAAAGTGGATAGATTGAAAGGAGAAGGTGGGCAACACCTGACTGTGGCAGAGCCAGTGGATGCAGTGCAAGAGCTTAAATGGTTTTGCCTCTCTCTCCCTAACTGCTCTGGTCATGTCTGTGACGATGCCACGAACAATAGTCTCTAAATAAAATTCCACCTTTCACTTTGGTTTCAGCATTGAAGCTGAGAGGGTGTGTGGGCACAAGCACAGGGCCAGGCAAGCTCTCTGCTGAGTGGAGCCATGTCCATGATTTCCTGGCTGCTGTAGGTTTGTACTACCTGTTCCATTGCTAGATAAACCCAGAGTTTCGATGATGACCCTCTGCCATGTATACTTCTCATCTGCTCCCTCACTATCTGGGGTTTTTTTTTCAAATTCCAGATCTCTCTTTTTGCTTTTCCTATATTCCCCTCCCTCAGCAGTGGCACCTGCACTGCCCACCAGGTTGTCAGTTTGCCAGTGCTCACCCAGCAGCTCTGTGGTAGGAGTAAGTCTGACACAGGAGAATCTGCTGTGTATTGAGTGGCTTGCAAAGGAGTGTCTGACAAAGGGCAGAGGCGCATAAGGAATGTGAAGTCCCGCACTTGTGAAGGCCTAAGAAAAGACAAAGCTGCTGTAACTGGCATCCCACTTGGGAAGGGAGGTGACCTGTGCTAGCTGGTAAGATGTGTTTGTCCTAGCAAACGGGAATGCCAATGCCCCTTCTCTTACAGAGGGGTTTGGCACCCTAATAGAGCATAAAATACCAGTTAAGTCCAGAGTCATCCCTGCCCTCCATTTTCCATTTCACAGAGTAATTCCAGTTCTTGATACATTACGTCAAAGTATACACCAACCTCATTTTCTTTCTGGGAGCTGCCAGAAAAGTGCATCTTCTTTTGTGCTGCGCTGCAAATGTGTACACAACCATTCCCTTGACTTCAAGGAGTTACATGGTCTCACATGTCAGGCACACTAGGATCAGAGCCCTCAGTAATCTGGATAAATTAGGTAATACTGTATTACTCGACTGTGCCTCATTAGCTCAACAAGGCACCAAGCTTTTGGAGAGCAAAAAACTCAACCAGCTGACTCCCAAACCCTGAAATATTTTTGTGTGTGTGAGAGAAGTCTGGAGGGAGGAGGGAGGAAAAAAGAGTCAACGTTATCTTTATCTCTTTGTGGTTTGTTTTGGTTTGTTTGCCTGTTTTTTGTCCAAATGTTATTGAGAATAGAAACAAAAAATTAGAGAAGAACCACTGAGGAAGCCAGAATACCCCAATGGCATGTGGAGCCCCACTGGAACAAACAAGTAGGTGCTGGAAATACATATATTCAATCTTTGTGGACACACGCAAGCACCAGAGCTGTAAATTGGGCCTGAAAAACCAACTTTCTCTGCAGAGCTGTGTGTGGTTCCTTTTCTGAGACCTATCAGTTCATGCTATTCAGGCAGAGCTCCCCAGCTCGACTCTGTGCTACTCTGCCCATAAGGGTGTTGAACAAATATTTTGTATCCAAGAGAGACTCATTAATGTCTTTCAAACCGGATATAAGTTCCTCATTATTCTTCTGCATAGGCCTAGTAATGGGAGCCTCCTCTAGAGATGCCCTACACAGATGTCTTTAGGAAATGTTGATGGCATGGAGCAGGAATTGTTTTCACTGAAAGATTTATAACCTTATAACCTTTTCAAGCCTAGGCAGTGCGAGTAGACTGAGAACCAGCAGCAAGGGGTTTCTGACTTCTACACTATTTTGTAATACTGACTGACCTGGAGAAATAATTTTGGTCTAAATTTTTGCTGTTCTGGGTCCTCAGTATGAGGAATGAAATGTCAGGGGTTTTTCAAAGGTACTGAGTGTTTCTGACTGCTATTTGAATTGAAGGTTTTGAGTCCTTATTAAAAAAAAAAACCCAGCCCCCCCTCCCCCCAAGCCCATAGATCTTAATTTAGGGCTCCCCAAATCAGAAGCCACTTTGAAAGACATGCAGAAGCACAGAACAGCCGATAGATTTCCATATCCTGCAGGGTTTTGGCATGAATCCCCTCCTTTGGTTCCAGGCAGAAAAATACAAAGAGACGTCTGTGAATAGGACCTCACTGGGTGTCC
The DNA here is from genome assembly GCA_013398015.1 of Oreocharis arfaki. Taxonomy (NCBI): domain Eukaryota; kingdom Metazoa; phylum Chordata; class Aves; order Passeriformes; family Paramythiidae; genus Oreocharis; species Oreocharis arfaki. The sequence goes on along the minus strand of VZRR01005631.1, from coordinate 34,390 downwards.
AACCCTCTGAGTGAAATTTCCTGTGCAGAGGATGGTCTCGGCCTACATTTTCTAGTTATTATATAGAATTTGTTTCCTGCTAAGCTAGAAAAAAATGTATAAAAACATAAAACCTTCAGTGAATTCCCACCTTATAGAGCTACTTCAAGCTGTACAGGCAGAATTTGTACGGTAGGACTTGACATTGAATAGGATAGTTCAAGGGAGACACCAAAGCTCAGCAGAGACATCCTTTAAAAATTATTTGTCTTGTCTGCAATATTTTGTAAGTTGATCCAAATCAGATTTTTGAGTAATACCATTAAAGTCAACAACCAACACCCATGATGAATCTAGCTCTTAAAGTGTCATTCAGGCTCCTTGAGAGACACACATCCCAATGACTCCTTTAGCAGTCATTAAACCAATTATCATCCCAGTCTATTTCCAACAATTATCATCATAGACTTTTTGGGTTTAATCAGCTTTTTAATTGACCTGTGAATAAGACAGGAGATACAAAATTCTCCCCTGATACTTCAGGTGTAACTATTACACATTTAGCATTGCTGTGCACATGAAATAATTTACATCATAATACTGACCTGGGGCTGGGATATGAACAACAATAAACACATAAATTAAACGTAAAAACAAATTAAAGGCAATAAGGGAGAAGAAGAGGAAGTAATAATCCATAAATAGAATGTCACCATGATTGGTGACATTGCCTCTGGTACTTCCTTGGCCAGCAAATTTTGGGGCTGGAAAAAGGATTTTTTTTTTTTTTTTAATGTGTGCAAAGCACAGAATAAATTGTAAGTGATACAGAAAGTTTTGACCATCTCATAAGTGCTACAATTATTGAATTGTGTTACAGAAATGTCTTCAGACAATTGCTTAGGACTTTAAAAAGGAATCAGCCGTTTAGGCGTATGTCCCGACTAACTTTTGATATCACTTGCCTTAGCACAGCACTGCAAAGTGGCCTGAATGCAGCAATTTGCGGGATTTGGCACTGTGAGCCCCGCAAGCACTTAGCAAAAGCAATTGTGTAGCTCTATTGAAAATCCCGCATATCATGCTGTGGGGAGCCAGCACTTTTTATCTGTCGGCACTGTTGGTGACAAATATTAAAATAAAAAGTATGACACTATAGGTGCTTCAAAATTCAAACTGCAAGTTTCCTACTGCGGGACTTCTAACCATGTAATAAAGTGCAGGGAAGAAAGCAGAGTTCAGACCCCATGCTGTAATAAAGGCAAGGAAATCTTAAGTGTTCAAATACATAATTCATTCTCTTCTGAGACTTTCTACCAGGTTTCTCCCAGTAAAGATTTTAATTTGTGCCTGGATGATATAATCTTTAATTTCTCTTTTACTTCCAGAGGCGGCTGAGAGGGCATCGGGGCAGCTGTGCCCATTGCAGTGGATGAAAGCAAATGGTCAGGATGAGTCAGAAGCTCCTCTGCAGCTGGGAGGGTGTGACAGCCCCGCAGGGCCAGCCCGGGCACAGGAGAAGGAACCCCCGGCTGCCACTTGCTGTGAAAGTGCCTGCAAAAAAGTCGCTGCAGCAGTCAGTGAGCTTTGTTTGCTTCCCACAGAAATACTCTGCACCTTAAATAATACTTTTCTCTGAGGATCTCAAGGCACATAGCAATCACTGGAGCTTCATCTTTCTGTGGGGAGGTAAGACCGTGTTCCCACCTCTCATTTTGCTGTATTTTCTGATGACTTGAAGATTCTACTGCCATTTTGTTACACAGTTTTCAAAAACAGAACTTGAAACGCGTGCCTTTGAAATTTTTTTGTTAGCTATGGTCTTAAGCATTTATTGCTTTGTTGTGTAAATATTTTCACTTGTACTTTAATTTTTTGCAAAGAACAATGCAATAATCACAAGGAGGAAGAAACTAATGAGAAATTTGAGACATCTGTGCAGGTGGGGGTGGTACAAATATGCAACAAGTTACTAAGAAGTTACCGGCTATATAAATGAGCAAATAAAGCTCTGCTAAAAGTTCATTGAAATCACTGCACTTATATCAGGGATAAATTTGGCTCAATTGTGAGAAGAATGCATGCATCTCACTCTGCAGTGGTCATTTGACCTAAATTATATACATTGATTTGTGTGCCCCCCTGGTGTTAGCGTACCAAATTGACTGGATTACATATTCAGATGTAAAGCTACAGGAAAGTGGCTTTGACCCATTTACATTTTCTAATCCAGCCTCTTAAGTCTAGTTATTTTCTTTTAAAACCCTGGTATTTTTTCATTCCTTCTCGAGTGGAATGAAACCTTCCTTAGGGACTGGCATCCATCTCATCCCAAAACGTGATGCCTGGTATGGTGCTTGGCAGTCAATGCTTTCAAGACTGTTGTCTTAGCTGAGGCTTGGTCCTCCCAGACGTGGTCATTCAGGCAGCAGTGTTTGCAATCATGAGATCTGTGCACTTTTGCTCCGTTTCCTAGGAGGAAGCCCAGGAATCCTTTGCATGTTCAGTCTTAAAAACGTTTTTATTTTAATAATTATTTTTTTACAAAACTGTGAGGAAAATTGTGTCCCTGTTGATGTTGCTGAGAAGGCTGCCATGGATGCTGGGGAAGCTTGGGCCTGCAGATAGAGGCAGAGGACATCATGTTTCCATCTGAGTCTCCAGAAGCAGTGGATGGCGGATCAGGAGCACAGCAGGGCTATCCCATGGCCGAATAGGGCTCTGCCAAAGCAGGCTCTGGGCCTCTCAGCAAACTTCCTCCATGGTGCCAGCTGCTCCAAGGAAGCCCAGAGCCTCAGTTCCTGTCCCTAGGCTTGCTCTTTCAAGAAATATTAACATTATTCCATGCTGCTTTTTAACACCTCTTTAGGGTTGGGAGAGTTAGCGCTGATCCCTTACTGCAAGACAGACTATTAATTAGAAGCATGAGCCTGGTGCAGCTGGGTTGAAATGTGTTAAAACAAACAATTAAAAATAAAAAAAATTGAGCACCCTCTGCCTACTTCAGTTTAGGTGAAAGGTCTCTCTGACTCTTCCTGCTCAGAGGCTACATTGAGGCTCTTTGACTCTGCTCTGAGACTTGCTGACACTACCGATTCAACACTGTATCAAGACACTCCAACTGTGATCTGAGACCTGGAGCAGAGCGGGAGCATCTTGACACAGTGTCAAAACAGTAGTCAAGAGCGCATGGACGCAGCACTGAAAGGCTTTTGTCTCCCAAATGAAAAGGAGCTGGATTATTTTCATCTTTTTTCCTTTTTTTTTTTCTTTTTTTTTTCTTTTTTTTTTGTATTAATGGTAGCTTTCTCTTAAATAAAAAAACCCCACAGTTTATTTGCAGGAAGAAACTGTGACATGTCCCCCCCCACCTTTTTGTTTGATAAAGCGAAGTGACAGACAATGGCTTCACTGTACAATGCACTTCACTAAAGCTTCCCTTTACTTCTTCGGATTTGGACAAGTAAAAGGCTATATTTGAAAATTATTCCAACTTGGGAGCCAAAAGGGGTTAATCCTTTCATGATACTGCACAGCATTCATCTGTATCTTTTTGCATTTTGTGTTTGTTGTATATTTTGGAATTGCATATTTGTACAATAACATAGATGTGATCTGACTTTCAGTTTTGGACATAGTGTTGCTCACCACCCTGCCTACAAAATTCCAGCTAATACCTGTGAATTCAGTTTTGAGTGTTGACCAATGTTCAAGAGAAGAAATTAGTTCAATTGTCAGAATGTGACGATGCCTTCTGAGACTGGTTTCTTTTCTGCAGATGAGATGGTCTTAATGTTACATGGACTGTGACTTTATAATAGGTTAAACTCATTTATTTAAAAAATGAGAATATGGTAGAATTTATGTTTCCTCGGTGGGGTCAGAGGTACCAAGGAATTAGCAAAACCATCTACTGAATGTTTTATAGATGACAGTGTTTTTGCTGAACGTTAAATGAAAACAATCCATTAAAATAAAAAATGAAAATTCTTTTTGTTTCCTTTTCCTCTTGGGCCTTCCCAAAAGGAGGTCGACACCGACCCAGTTTGAAAAATACTTACCTAAGCCAATCACTGCCCAGCATGTATTCCCTTGAGCAACTTGAGTGGGCATGATGCCATCTGAACAGATGGGCATTACTGTAGGCAACCAAGAGACCATGCATGTGAATCAAGTATGGGTGTTTACAGCATCATTTCCCTGATGAGAATGTCAAAATGGCAGCCCAGTCCGAGCCTTTGGCTCAGTTCACTTGCATTTCACTAATTCAGCTCTAAAATGGACAACTACATGAAGTAAATTATTAACATTAAGTTGGGTGGTCCCAATTTTACTTCACTGAATTGGGCAGAGCAAGTGGGTAATGGACTTGCTGAAAACACCATGCCTGGCTCCTGTCTGCAGCAGGGAGGTTTGTTCTTTTGTCAAATGAGGGCAAAGAAGCCCCTACATCTGTGCCAGGTACAGCATAACACACAGGCCAACACATCAGTACTACAGATGTGCTCCGAACTGAAAGCAAGAAACATTTTCACATTTTTTAGGGAAGGATCTAATTTCAATCAAAATTAAAACAGTATAAAAGGAGACTTACATACATGACGTATTTGAATAATATCCCAGTGCAAGTTCAGCTCCTTAAAGGTGCACATATTGAATTAGAATTTCACCGCTGGCCTAAAGAGAGATGCACATAAACGGTGCAACATTTCTGAGCCCAGCAGTCAGTGTAACTCCTGTATCTGTTGAATGAAGTGATTTCTACTGAATTATCATTGGAAGTTCTCTACCATCTGTTAGAAAGAGAACTCTAAGTACAGAAATAAAGACTGGAATTTGAATATTAAAATCAACACCTTTATCTACTTTAATAAAAAAAGCTGTAAGATACGTGTACTGGAAACTTGATTTAAAGTGTATGTCTGAAATGCTGTTATTATTTCTTTTTTTTTTTTGATGATCTGTTGTATTTACTTCTTGCTGGCTTCTGTGGGATTGTGCAATGGTAGCTGCTTATGTACCCTTCATTTTTGGATGTGGTAATCTACCTAACCATTTGCTTTCCTAGGTGGCTAATCAGCCTGAATTTGAAGAATTGGCCTGCTGAACTATCAGTATCAGGTATGAAATACTTGAATACATATTTCTTTCAGGAACAATGCAACATCTTATAGATAATAGCTAAAACTCCTAGTGCTTTACAGTTGTTTCTGGTTTTGTTTGGGATGGTTTTTGCTTTACTTAAATAATCTAATTTCTTTATCTTCTAGGAAACACCTAGTGGGTTTTACATCTAATCGTATCCTTTAGCTGGGAAACTCAGGAAAAAAAGAAGCAGCTTTTCAAAAACATGAAGATTACAATAAAAATAAAAATAGTGCTTTTCTAACACTTGGTTGGAACAAAGAGTATCTGAAGTGTGTGATTCTCTGTATGCATATTATTGAATTATTTTCTCGTCTTGTTTCAAACTATCAAAATTAACATTTTCATTTGTCTTTTGCTCTGTGCTGTGACGGCTCTGTTTTCTGCCATTAGACTTGCTAAAATGCTCTGATACCTTCTTTTTCATTTTCTAGGGAGTGTAATGTTTATTTTCTTGCTCAGTGTCATGGTAACAGAAAGACTTCCTTTATATTATAGCTAAGTTTGTGCTTTAAATACAAGCAGGGCAGGTTGGTGAGTGCAGTATATCCCATGTGGAAAGGCAGCACTAGCTTTCTGGGTGCCAGCACATACTTCCAGCTGTTGCTGTTGCTCTGGGGTCACAAATGCAGCTCACACTGAATTGGTTAAAAATGTAGTAGCTATGCTTGGGGACACAAGCTCAAATTTTCAGGGCCTGATTATTCTGTTGGTTTCATATGTGCAATTCCCACTGAAGTCAGCAGAAGCACTACATGCAAACCTGACAGGCTAATTTGGAGCCCAGAACTGCAAAGGATGTAATCATACATTTGATTTCTGTGAGTGCTTGGGGTGTTATTCTCACCCATCTCCATGATATTAGGATTTTCTACAGCTTTTGAAGATTTGGATGAAGCCAAAAAATATTAGGTTACTTGTGATATTTTATTTTCAATGATCAGGGGAAGAAAAAGAGAAGTAAATGAGTTCATGTTGGACCAGCCCAGAGTGAAAAATGTGTTCTACAGTGCTCTGAGAACTGAGCTAAGAGTAATACAACGTATGGCACATTATGTACAGGGAAGGGCCCCGAGGGATGAAGGCAAACTAATCAAAGGAATAGCTAATGGCCTAGAAGGAGAACAGGGAACAACCTGCTTCTTACAGAGCCCCCTCAGCTCAGAGGGCTGGTGTGCAGACCGCTGGGACCCCAGCTCAAGGTCTCAATGATTTTATCCAAAACAAGTCAAATCCATGACAATTTTTTAATGTCTATATATTTTATTCTTTTATCAGAAATTTTGCCCACACAGAGAACAGAGACAAGTACTGAGGCTGGGCCACCACTGCCACATCTGCACAGGCTTCTATAAAATTACTTATGCCTTTGCTCCCACAGCACATCAGTGGTAATACTGCTGGTCTGGTTTGCCTGCTGACTGATCAGCATCTCAGGGCAAATAAAATTTTCAAGTAAAATGGATTTGGCACTGGATCATTAAAAGATGATCTGAGAAGGTGACCAGCAAGGTCTAAGCGAGCTGTCACTTGTTTCAATAAGCAAATGGAGTCCATAGACATCTTTAATATGATGCTCCCAGTGTCAGTATTAACTCTCTTTCTCATCTGTTTTCAGATTAATGAGACTGAGAAATCCGAGAAAGAAAGTGGAGGCTGGGGTGATGCTGATTACACTGGAAGGTATGGCAGTTGGTGAACTAATGGAGAACAGAATTACAGACATCCATAGGAATTGAAGGAGCCTTACAATAACAAGGCAGGGCAGGCAGTGCAGCCTGCACAATGGAGAACATGGAGGTTCACTCCTCCAAAGCCTACAGCTTTGGGAAAAGGTCAAATACAGTCTTAGGAATCCCAAATTTCTTTGGCGTCCCCAAATACACTGATTAATATTTGCAGGAGATGAAAAGAGCTGTTTGCATTAGGTGCTATTAATGATCAGTTTTCAAACTGTTTGTATCATTTTCCTGTGGTGACAGCAGAGGACTGTGCCACTGAATTAAACTAGGAGTTTTCAGCCTGTAACACTAAAAAAAGTTAGTCTAAGGCCAAGGGTATTAAGGGCATGTGAATAAAAACTTATGTGTGAGATGGACACAGTACTAGATGGCCCCAAGGATGAGGGTTAAATGCAATGTAATTAAAGTTTATATTGATTTACCTGGGTATGAATAAGGGAATTAATGCCAGGAGCCACATCCTGCTGCCTGGGCACTGGGGGATGTTGGATGTGGCAGGCCATCAGGTTGGGAATTCCAGGTTAGGATCTGGACAGCTGTGTCTGGAGCTTTGCCTGAGCAGACCACACTCACCTCACCTGTGTGTTGTAGTTGCTCCGTATATCAAGGAATGATAAATAGTTTTAACATTAAAAAATATGCAGCTTCTATTTTCTCCTCTGAACGGTTATGTAGAAAAGCACCTTACAAGATGAAGTTCTGGCATCAAATACTTCAGTATTAGAGTAGATGCTGTAAATGTCAACTGTGTGAAAGAGAAAGATGGCTCTCTGAGAATTCAGGACAGCACAAATGCCGAGGAGAGGTTTGAAAGATGGTGGTGGGGATGCTTGGCTTAGGAGAGGAGAGGCATAAGCGTGGAGTGGAAAAGGTTGGAAAGAGAGCAGTAAGGGACAGCTTGGTAGGGCCAGAGGTAGGGTGGATGGGGAGTGAGATTGCTGAACCTGGATTCAGAAATGATCTTAAAAAGTTGGTTATGTTCCTACAGTTTATGCAGGACAGTTCTAAGTATATTTTGCAAAATTGTAAATGTTGAGTGAAATCAAGAAGGCGAGCAGGGCAGACAGACTGCATTGTTAGGGAGAGCAGTAAATGAAGCACAGCAAAAAAAGGGAAGCTTATGGATGGAGAATAAGTAGTCTGATTTTTAGGTTAGTGAGCTGAAAGTAATGGTGGGCTGTCCAGAAAAAAAGAGTCAGAAAGTGTCAGAGATACAGAGGTAGATAGGGAGAGGTGAGATGAGGAATCAATGAAATAAATCTGCTGTATAGTCTTGAGAAGGGTTAGGTTGCCTTAATAACTAGTGTGGATGAAGGAGAAAATACAGAAAAACATGGGTGCTGCTGATGTGCTCTGGGAGAAGAAAGCTGAAGGGTATCAGAGAAAAAAACAGGGGTCTGTCAGAATGAGAATAAGAGATTTGCTTTGGACAGAAGGGAGAATTTATATTGTAAAAACCAATTAAGGAAAACAAACCTGGTGTTGAGACATCTTGATATGGCCAGGATGTGATCTTTTGAGGTAGAATTTGTAGAAGCTTTCATAGTAAAGGGAGAGATGATGTTTTCTATGTGGAACAATTAGCCACAAATTAGCTTTTTTGGGACTTTGGCAGTTAGGTGTTAAAAGCAGGTCCTAGTGTGCCTATGTGTATATATATATATAAATATTCATGCCGAGGCTGTCCCTGAGCCCCAGGGTGGTCCCATGTGAACCCCACCTCACCAAAGTAGCAAGGAGGCAAGGGGGTTGTCCTCTGCATGTGTTTTGTACTGGAGCTATTCTGGCTCATCCAGTGATTTTAAGTTCCTGTAGGAGGCTTATTCCTACAGGAAGTGATATATGCAGCAGATGTTTGTAGTGACACAAAACAGCCCTTCAAAAGAGGCTCCATTTTTTCAACCCAAATATGTTTCTGTGTGAGAATGGCAACACAGACAGACTAAGGATGTGCACAGGCTGGCAGTGTGAATTTCCAGTGCACATATATATTCTTTTTCTGTGAGGGACAGCTAGATCTTCTTGTTATGTCCAGCTGTGTCTCTTGCATGCTGGTCCTGCTCTTTGCAGAGGTTTCGTTTCTGGTTTGTGGGTAGCTTGTATTTTGTCATTGGTCTTTCACTGCATCTCTGAGGTGATTCTGCACAGGTAATTCTGCTCATCTCTGGACAGGTGGTCACAGCACTCAGTGTGCTCCTACATGGCTCCTACTTCCATATTATAGAGGAAAGATGAGTTTTCTCACTTCGCTGTGACAACAGTGACAGGAACACTTGGTCTAGGTTGTACATGCTGCTCATAAGACAGCATAGAAATTCTCTACAATTGTAAATAATTTTTTGTCCTTTTTAAACTAGGGAATAAAAGCAAATCTCAATAGCCAGGACACAGTTCCAGGTTATTCATGCAGCACACATAAGTGTGTTTGCTTCGGAGTAGAAACTGGACAGAGGTAGACAAATAAATACAAACTGAAAGCCCTCTTTTGAAATTTGTTTCGCAGATGTTTTCATGTCATTGATAGTTTTTATTTGATGCTGCTATTAACTACATACTGTAGAGCGAAGCCAGAATTCAGAAACTGATTTGTTACTCAAGAAAAGGAGTGAGGAGAGAAGTTTCAGGGGGAGACTGGAAGTAAAGAGTGTTAACACTGCACTTAGATGTGACTCATTGTGCAGATCCTAGCATTACAGACAGGTATGTTTGGACAGAGATTTGCACCTGCATTTCGGAGTAATTTATTATTTCACCTTGCTTGGAGTGACTGCTGTTTGTTGGTAAAAGGGGCTGCACTGCTTGTTTCTGCTACCACTCTGCTTGTTTGCCTTGCCTGTCCCTTTGCATAAACTCTAGTGATGGTGTGCCAGCAGGAAGGAGAAAGATTGATTCAGCAAGCTGGTCTGATGGAAAGCTGTCCTCTGAATTAAACAGGAGTCGAGTCTTCTGTCATGCAGGGGAACTGAACTTAGTCATATGATTACTGCATGGTGTCCACATCCCGTGTGAGGGAGGGGCTGGAAATCTACTGCTGCATGTGGGAGGAAAATGTGGGAGTTGGGCCATCCCTTTGGTGGTTGCCTGCAGTAACACTAGATTGGTTATATTAGGAAGTCTTTTGTCACTCTTCAGGCAACTGAACATACGAGACAGGTCAGTATGATTTCATCCACATTTAGTGGTGGACACAGAGCTCTTGGTGTCTGTGTTAGGGACTTTGTGGAAATGAGTTTTATAGAAACAAATTTGAGGTGGAATTAGCTTTTTGTTTGTGTGCTTTTGGTTTTTATCGTGTATTAAAAAAACCCCAAGTAATTTGATAAATTATTTACAAAACCAGCAGCCCAATGATTAGTTTGGTTTTTTTAAAAATGCACTAATGCACTACACCTGTTGCTAAACAGCTGTTGTAAAACTCTCCTGGTCTCGATCAGGGTGAAATCTTTACCAGTGTAGGACTGGGTGAGGAAGTGGAGCTGTGTTCCTTCACTCAGCTTGAATGCATGCCAGAATCCAGACATTCAGATGCTTTTCCCTGCTCCCTTCACAAGATCCATTGTATCACGCACTGAATGTTACAGCGATGAGCTTTAGAAGCACAGATCTGTGGCTGTCACCAGAATCTGGCTTTTAAATCCTTTTCTGTATGCTCATATGTTTGTCATTTAAGTTACTTATTTTTAAATTACAAGTGACTTACTATTTCACATTATTTGGGGGCATAAGCTTCATGACTCAGGAGAGGCCTGATACAGGGACCTTACTCACTCTGAGGATTTCCTTCTGATTATGGCCAGTTTGTGGTGCTCCCTGTAACAGCAAGGGTGGGGGAATTGCTCCACTTTGAGGCTTTTGAGTTCCATCAAAAGTATTTCTTTGTGGTTACTGCTTAAATCCTGTAAGCACTTGTTGCTCAAAAGTGGCCCTTCCTCTGTCTTGAGTCTTTTGATTTTTTTCCCCTTCTTGTAGGGGTACGCTAACAGTGCTTTTGTTCTGTATGAGGAGGTAACGCTCCACAAAATAACCAGCTGTGTGTACTCCTTAGGTTCCTAATCCTCTCTTCTTCAAATAATCAAGACTCATCTAATGGGCTTCATATTACAGCTGTTCCCTTAACCTTCTGGTTTTTTAAAGCAATCCTGGTTGTTTTCATACTTTAACATAGTTCTGTTTAGTTTTTGTGATTCATTTTGGTTAGTGAGAAATGCTTGCATTTCATAGGCTTTTCTGCAAATGCTAACTTCTCTGAAGCAGATGTCCTTTTCCCTACTTAATTGTGGGACTTCCTGACCCTATGCTGAACAACCCTTCTTTCTCTCCAAAGCTGGGATCTCCACAGTAAGAGCTGAACACGGGCAGTTTTGGGGTTGGATTTTTCTGGCTGTTTGTTTTGTGATGGGTTTTTTTTTCTTTGTGGATTTAGAGGAGGGAAGTTAGTTGGTTTGTTTTTATTTTTCGCCCAATGTTGATTAAAAACTGTGTTTCTTTGGTGCTGAAAAGTGTAGTGAAATATAATGAAGTGTAGCGTACCTGTTATTCTAATGTAAGTTTTAGTGCTGTTTAAATTCTGAGTGGCTGTATGACTTCTGCTGACATGCTGTACTCTCTGTGAAGAAAATTAGGAGCGTTTGAAGTCCAGAAGACAAGCTGAAAGTCTGATGCTTCCCCATTAAAAATAAATTTATATGTGAAGTGTTAATTAATATTGCTTTCTTTTTCCTTATGATAGCCCTGACTCCTTTTTAAAATAACTTTTAAATTAATTTCCATTGGAACTTGTGGTAGGACTGTTTCATGGACATTCTTAATGGTACTTTGATTCCTTCTTGTACAGCATTATAACTGTATTTTTTTTTCTAGCTCTGTATTGCCTGTTTGCCCTTCAGGCTACACAGATTATAAAATGAGATTTCTCTGCGTCTGGCCACTGATCTACAGTCTCTTTTCTGTCCTCTAATCTGCTGTTCTTTAGTACTTTGATTCCTTATGTTCTTGGGTGGCCTTTCTTATCCCTCTCTTTTGGATTTAGTGTTTTTCTCTAGTTTTTCCGAGGCTGCTTTCTCAATGTTCATTGTCTGTTTGGCATCAGCATGATCTGTAGCTTCGCTCTTTCTTCCTTTCATCCTTCACAAGATCTCTGCTGCATATGGTGGCCACCTTTCTTTTAAACTGCTTTAGCAAAAGCTCTTTCAAAAACTTAAGCAATCTCCAATCTACCTTCTTGCCCATTCTTATCTTCACTGTTCCCTCCCCACTATGCTCCTAGTTTGAGATCTGTCAACTCTGCGTGACTAAATCAGTGTAAATAGGCTTGGCAAACAGTTTTGGGTTCTTATATGTTGGCTCTCCCTGGATCCTCAGAATTTTTTCCCCTCCCTCTCTCTGCTAGAAAACCTGCTCTTTTCTCTCTCTCGGCACCATCTCTTGAGCACTGTCTATTTCTCTCCTTTTTCTGTCTTTGTCTGTTGTCTCCAGGGCCTCCACTGTCACATCATACAGTTCTTCCATCATATCTGGCATTTCTGACCTGATCTTCCTCTCTAGCTTGCCTGCATTTTCTCATTAGTTACAGGCGTCCCCTGATTCTGTCAGACTTTTTTTAAAAGTTATTTCCTACAGCTTTTCTAATTTTTTTTTTCCCTGTGACTTTTAAAAATGTCCTCTAACAACTAAAGCAAACTGGTGGGGTTTTTGTGTTATCTTGCTTGCTTTCCTCCTTTTTTGTTTTGCATATTGGCTTGCTGGAGCCATTCTGAAAAACCATCAGACCATCCCATTTGTAGCGCTTAACGCCGGTGCCATCCGGATATCTACAGCCACTGAGGAAGGCTGAGGTAGCGTGTTAGCCTGCCTTTGTGGATTGAGAGTTAACATGTTAAAACTATCTACTGGCCATCATGATGCAATTTTTAGGTCTTTTAATGTGGTTTGTACTACGTATGCTTCACTAAATGTTTATGTTGTCAGCGTGGTGCCTTGAGCTTCCAGTTGCACAGCTTCAGCAATCTTCACTTACTGACATTCTCTTTCCTAGGGCCAGGTTTCCCAGGAGATTTCCTCATGTGACACAATCTTCTGCAAACTAGAGTGCTGAAATCTCTTAGCAAAATTAGTTCGTCAGGCTTTAGTACTGGGTGACCTCACTGTGAAACAGCCTCTAAAATACATTTTATGTGTCCAGATTGTCTAGGTAATTCCATTAGTATCGTTCTCATGGTAGCTGAGCAGGTAGATTGTCTTATTATCACAGTGCCTGAATTAAATTCAGCCTAATTTAGTAGATGATAAACTCTGCTGCTGCTATAGGTTCCGTGTAATTCTTCACTTCCAGAAACTTCTCTCTGTTTTTAATGTGAACTTTTAAAAGAACAATATAATTATCTTTCTCCTTGTTAACAGCTTTGTTTTTAAGTAATACACACAAAATAAGTATTAATGTGCGTGATGTATTTGGTGTACTGTCATAAAAGTAGGAGAGCTGTTTCTTTTTATTTGTCAAAAAACATCTTTGAGTAAATGTTTCACTCTTTTGATAATGCCACTTATATTGGGATGATTAGGATTGGTTAAGATTGACAAGGATGGGCATAGTGTAAACTCCTGTATAGTATAGTGAGACTGAGCAATTAATAATTTTTCATAACAGAAAAGCAGCCAATATTTGCATTGTTTTCTCAAGTTTTCTTTCAAAATACACAGAACTTGTGTTGCCTGAAATCAAGTGGACTGTAAAAAACTAAAAATAATATTTCATATTTTAAACTAGGCAAAAGTGTGACCTTTGATGGGGGAGACTGGGGTAATTGTAACACTTTTAATTTTTTACTATTTTTTAAAAACTTGACATGTTGACTGTACCAAGGTGAAAGGGGATGGAGGTTCCATCAACAGTTGTGCCCCAAGGGTGTATTGTGACTGTGGATTTCTTTGCCTTCTTCCAGTTCCAGCCATTTCAGTTAACACTACAAGTCCAGAAACTTAGTTTCTAATTTTTCTGTAAAGATACGAATTTTACCAGTAGCCACTGTTTTGGTTTTGTTGGTTATATTGCCTTCAGAACTGCCTCCATCCTTTCATACAAAGCCACAAGTTAAAGTATGCTAAAGTGAAGTGTGCTTCTGTGAGTATCATTTATTCCTTCTCAAGTTTTTCATGAAGTTTTTTCATGCTTGAGCTCCCTGACAGAAAGATTTCATGATGTTGCCAGGAAGTAGTCACATCCTCTCCACTTGCACAGAAAACCCCCGATCTTGGAAAAAGCTGTAGGAGGTGGGCTATTTCCAGTAAAATCTTTGAAGTTTAGCAGTTGTATGTTGTGGAATGCAGGATCTTAGAATGGTAACTTTAAGTTACAGATTTGTCTACTGAGTTTTTGCAACAATATTTTCTTTAAAGGGTAAAAAACCCCAACCACCTGAGTTTGGGGAAACAAGACGGTTGCTTTATCGGACCATAAAGATCAGCCTACCTTCCTGACCAGCACAGTTGTTCAGCACTTCTGGAGCTACATGCTCATACTGAGGGAGGCAAAATCCTTGAATCCCTTTGGTCAGGCTCCTGTGCCTCACCTTCCTTCTCCCAAAGCATCAGAGTGTTCCCAGTGGATGTCCCTGCTCGAAGAAGGGGTGGGTTGCAGTGCATCTTCTGCTGCTTTACACACCATGTAAATTCTCTTCTGAAATCTGGCACACCGTATTGGTTATTGAATTCTTCAAGGGGAGATTTCTTGACCCTGTTTTGAAGAGAAGGCTTTCACATGCTGCACTGGCAAGCATGAGGAGAAAATAAGGCAATTTCCTTGGTGTTCTTTTGTAAGGGGAGAGTATATTCAACTAATAGGTTGTTCACTAATTGCATGTGTTAATTTCTCAGAAGTTGCTGTCTACAGCAATACTCATTGCTTTCACAAGTAGAACAGTTTTTTAACATTAAAATAATTATATTAATTTAGCAAAAGAAATAAAAAGAGGAAGTAGATGGTATAACTGTCTGTTGTCACATGCAAAATCCTTGATTTGTTAAAAGGACCATGTAGAGAGGAAGCATTTCATTTTAATCTCCCTGAATTCTATTAAGCAGCAAAGAACCACTACTTTTGTGGTGCAGAAGTCCACAGATCTGGCTCTGTGGTGAGCATCTCCTGTGGAGATCTTGCTTAAGGTTGGAAAAGTTCATACACTGAATCAGTAGGACCCAATTATTAGCTCTTTTTCCCCCGCCATCCCGATGTGTGTGTGTGTGTGCACGTGCTCACCAGAGCAGCCACAGTCACCAGTTGTACACACGCTGCTGGCTGAGACAAGTGCTGCAGCTTTTTAATTTAGAGAGCTCTGTTACTTGTGGGGATTATGGTTTACATTTAAAATATCATCAGCTTTCACTGTCATGTAGAACACACAGCTGCTACTGCATTTTCAAACAAGGTATTTTCAGCAGTAACTTTTGCTTTAGCAAGTATTCAAACATTCATGAAACCCCCCAAACAAATAAACCCCTTCTTCCCCAGGCTAAACACATAACATAGAGGCACAGCCACAGCCTAGTTCCTTTTCCATTTCACACAGTCATGTAACAGTACAGGCTTGAGTATTTCTGTAAATTGATTTGTGGACCATGCTGGATACCTTTCTGGAGGGGCCCTGCGATGAAGAGGCATATGAGTTTTGTGATGTACCCTTCTAGCAGCCAGCACTCTCATGCTCTTCCCCTTGTTTGTAAATCTGACAGCAGGACCTCGTCCTGAACCTACAATGTTGGCTGATGTTATAATCTTTGCTGGAGCTGAACTGTCTTTTCGGAGTTTTGAGTGTGTTCTGGATGGTGTTTGATTTTTTTTTTATTTTGTTTTGTTTTGGGAGGGGGGGGTGTGTGTGGTTATCCCAAGAAAATAATTTAGAAACCACTATGCAACTTGGTGGCAAGAAACACTTCCTTTTGTCTTTAACAGCTCTCTGAAAAACTGCTTGTAGCTCAGCAAGGTTACTGTTACCAAAATCTGCGTGGTTTGGGGCATAGGATGGTGCCCTCGAACAGTGCTTGTGCTATTATCATTCAGGAGATCACAGGGAGTGCTTTGTGATTATGGTAATGGACTATGATTTGCGGCATTTGGCTTCTTTCAGTTGCATTCTTTCAACAAGAACTTAGATGAGAGAGTTAACCTATCTTTCTCAAGCTTTTAACAAGCATTTGCAGTAGTTTTGGGTATGAACAAGTCTTAGGTATGAACAGCTTTAAGGCAGTCTTCTGTGCTTCTATCTACATAACCCTGACTTTTTGGTGCATTGTCTTGCTTTAGCTTAGAGATTTTTTTATTTACTGGCTGATGGGAAATGTGTCAGTCCTCCTTTGAGAGTAGTAGGAAAGATGTTTTGAGAGATTATTGGAATTAAAGAGATTTAGCAGGCACCTTAATTGCAAAATACTTAAATTTGATGCTGCGCTTCTCTAAGCATTAAAACCATTCTGTGATCTAGTGTAGGTGTAGGTTGCTCATTAAATGGCTTCCAAACAATATGGAGGTGGGAGTGATGTTTAGGTCATGGCTGAAATGTGTGTTGCAGCCCATTAGAGGTGTGCAATGCCAGCTGATCTTGAGCTCTTCATTGTACTGATAGTTCTAACATTAGCTGAAGGATTTTGTGGGCTTGCTGCTTTGGATGTTCGTGCTTATTATTCTGACAAAGGCTCTATAAATAAATAAATACAGAAATGCACCATTTAATTTGAGTTTCTGCACCGTGTTTGTGGTGCTGTGTTTAAAGCAAGGCAGCAGAACTGGGAACCTCTGCATGGTCCCCAGCAGTGGTGGTGCCTCAGCCTTTGGGAGCTGGGTGGCAAAGCTGTGACTACCTTGGTCAATGCCTGTACCTCAGTGGTGTTGTGCCATGATGCCTTGGCTGCCCATGGGAAGGGCTGTCTTTCACTGCTGCTGCTTCAGAGGATGGTGGTTTGCATGTGTCTGAACTGGGCTTCATGGCTGAAATTACTCGTCATCTAAGGAAAGTTGGAGGAATCATGCTGCACTGTAGCACAGTGTCACTCTCTGGTGACAACCAGAGAGACTCCTTGAGAAGTTTTATGAGGTAATACAGCAGTAAGCACTCTCTCCTTGTTTGGGTAGG
The DNA here is from genome assembly GCA_013398015.1 of Oreocharis arfaki. Lineage (NCBI taxonomy): Eukaryota > Metazoa > Chordata > Aves > Passeriformes > Paramythiidae > Oreocharis > Oreocharis arfaki. The sequence continues at coordinate 17,400 of VZRR01005631.1, read as the reverse complement.
GGACTGTGCATATGAAGGAGCCTAAGCACCATTTCCACAGGTCTTGTTCATTCCTAGTTACCTTATTTACCCTTATCAGCAGCTGTGAATGGCTGCTAGTGAAAACTAAAGCAGGGCTCAGGTTGCTGTCTTGTATGGAGAGTGCAGAGACCTCTGCCCAGTACTCTTGAAGTTCAGCTTTGCTCTTTACCACATCCCAAGTAGCTGGACATATAACTCAGAGCTGAGTTTCACATTTAAGATGATCTATTTGCATTCTGGAGCTCACTGACTGAAGTGATAGACAATACAACACCTAAAACTGAAGTGTGACGTTTCTAGTGCAAATACCAAGGGTGAGCATTTGAAGTTAAACACAAGTTGTTTTTATTGTATGAAACTAGTTTTTATTGTGTGGTTTTCTTAGTTTCTTAAACTTTTGTCAATGTTTTATCAATAAAATTGCAAAGCTGAGTTAGTTCAAGTCCTACAGTGTCCCTTAAGTCGGTTAGACAGAAAGTAGATATAAATACGTCCTGTTTATTTTTTATGGCCCCTGTAATTGAGGTTATACAGTATTATTTTCAGTCTTATCTTTTTCAGCTTTCACAAAAGGACTTGAAGTTGTATTAATTTTAAAGGACGTGCTATGGGAGATGAACTTTTCAACTTAGAGGAAGAGAGCTTTTGCTGTAATTCCTTTGATAATCCTTAATAATGGAGTAACATATGAAAGGCTTCTACTAAACGAACAAACCCTCCTTAAAGTTACAAAACATTTCTTCAGAAGAACATTTACTAACTCTTACATAAACTCTAAAATTTTTATTCTTTATATTGGGTGTCTGCTTTGAGCTTGACTTGGTTTTTGATCTTTTACCTTTCTTCGTCCTCTTTTCTTAAGATTTTACACTGTGTTTTTTATCTGTGCTTCTGGTATTCTATGATCTCTGATTGTTTTATGTTTTCAGGATTCTAGAAGTTTTAGAATATTTCTTTAAGATCAGCTTTATTCTCACTGCTGTCTGTCTATATGCTTTTTCTTAGTTTTAAAGAATTACGTGTTTCAAGGTAGAACTTTCTTTGCAGCATTTTCTTGCTAATTAATAAGAAGAAATTTGCAAAGTATTTCTGTCTTCAACATTTCAGGTCATGCCCATGTGACAGGTAGATAAAGAACAAAATCTGGATTAATAAACAAACAAAACCAAACCCAAAAAATATCATCCTCTCTAAATACAGCCTTCTGAAACGAAAACTGATTTTCTGAGAAGAACCTTGAACATTTTTTTAAAATGTATTTTTCATTTATCTTTCAGGAAAAAAACTAACATTTAACCTGGCTCTACCATCATGGACTAAGCAGTGAGAGGGCACCTGAGTTTTGGAGGGGATAGGTGTGGTGCCAGATTTGAAATGTCATGGTTTTGATTCCTCAGCTGTTACTTTACGTTGTGCTGTTTGAACCTCCTTTAGGCCATGGCTGAGGGCACTGGCTGTTGGAGCTCTTGACACCTCTTTGCACAGGAAGGCTCTTGTGTGGCAGAAATGGCACGAGAGGCTGCTGGGCTAAGGTGGCTTCAGTCGCTTTATGCCTCAACAGAATGGAATGCAGCTGTGTGAGCCCATGTACAGCGTGTCCTTCATCCATGACAGAAGCAGCTGAGCCTCAGCTATAAAGTAAATGACCTTGATATTTGGTGCCTAATTGGCGTGCGAAGTAGACAGGGAAGGTTTTACAGAGCTGGCTTGCTTGAGTGGTAGTTAAAAAGCTGTGGGATTTACCTAGCAGTAAGCATGTCTAGAAATGCAGAATTATTTATATTTTTCGTTAACTAGTGAAGCAGCAGGCTGATTGCCTCTGTTAAAGGGTTTCATTTAATACTAGCCAAAATTGAAAGTTTGACATCTTTCCTTTTACACAGGAGCGTAAGTTTATTAACAGTTGGGAGCTACACTAACAAGTGCTGCTGATTATTGCTTAAGTTTGTTTTCTAGAAATCAGAAGTTCCTTCTGGGAATAGTTCCAGGAACTTTCAAGTACCAGGTTTCTGTTCGAACAACTGCTCTGTAGTGTTCAAAGTGCTGTAGGTAGTATGGTCAAGACTGATCTTTTGTTCTTTGGTTTATGTGTGCAAGAGCTTCCCACAGCTTCCTGCATGTGTTCTTTATTTTCAGAAATCCGATTTGCACTAATATTGTAGCTTCGTACCCAAATAATTCTCCCCAAAACAGGAAGCCCTTACTTTGCATTCCTCTCCTGAGGAGTGTAATGGGCTATTGCCATGGGGTTTTCTGCTGAAGATCTTTTCAGGTTTTGTTTCAGGCTCTCTGCATGATGGCCAGCACTGGGCTTTCTGCTGCCAGGTGCTAACACGTGCTCAAGTACTGACTTCCTAGCCAGAGAGGTGCTGGACCTCCAAGTTAAAACACTATACGGTCATGGTTACATTTTAAATTGAACCTGGAAATAGTCACCAATATAACCTGAGGTATGGTACAAATGCTTTCTTTGTGCAGTATTAAGACTGAAATTAATGTCTGTGGTAAAGGAGGTGATGCTTTGAGGAATTCCTGTCAAATTCCTGTTTATTTTCACTTTTGCTTCTTTTTAATACATATTAAGTTAATGGTTTTCAGATAGAGAAAATACAGGGCTTGAGAGGGCTTTTTGGTTTGCTTTTATTTACTTTTTTATTCTTAAAATGAACCTAGTCTAACACCCAGCTGAGTCTACTTGGGTCTAGGAGGCACTGAGCTTCTGCCAGCTTCAGCCTTAGAAGACGACATTGAGCCCAACAGAAATTATTCTATGTACAAAGAGAAATTTTGCCTCAGCACAGATTTTATAATGTTATAGAGAAGTCCCCATTACATACTTTCTGAACTTACCATGTCATTCAAGGGATTCAGAAGACACTGACATAGAGCAATTCGCTTTGACAGGATATCTAAATCCTAAAAACAGATGCTCACTGGTGCTTCCTGCAAAAACAAATTAGAAATAGAGATAGTGCAGTTCAATCTGAATGCCATTTAGAAGCCTTGTAGGAGTGGTCCAGAACTAGGTGCAAGTACTACTTATTTTTCTTGTTTCAGATGTACCAAATATTTAATCCTAAAGCCTTGCTGAGCTATATAATTATTTTAACTGGTCTGTGAAATACAAGTGAAAATCTTAGCAAGTTCTCTCCAGCCCTTCCAGCTCACCCACACTGACCAGTCTGGCACTGCTCCAAGAGCAGCTACAATTCATAAACTTTAAGAAGCATTAAACACATTGATCACGTTAACCAAGAGAATAAAAGTTGCTGCCTTCTACCATTAGGTTCAGGAAAGGCAATCAATAGGGTTCTTTGGGACTATCATTTTGTAGTAGTGGAGAAATTTAATTTCAGACATAATTTTATAACCTCTGCACAACTGTTCTACAATTTTCCATATGCTTTATTTGAATGCCACCCATCAGAAGCTGCCCAAGGCAAGGATGTCTGTCCTTTGCCTTTGACTTTTTCCTTTCCTTCCTCTGCTCAATGCATTTGCAGTAGCTGCTACTTGGGGTACACCCAGCCATAGCGTGGAGTTCCATAGAGTTCCTCCCCCAGCTGCAGCCTTCATGAGTCAGGAAAACACAGATGAAGCTACTTGATTAAAAACCTCCTTGACCCCAAGGAACCCTGCTGATCAATGCTGTTTTTATTAAGGGAAATTCTGCCCTGCTGTCAGAAGTGAGGATGTGTGGCTGGGATCACAAACTCGCATCTCTCCGACAGAAGGATGAGGGCCTGAGTCTGTTGGTTACTCTTGTGTTGTTACATCAAGGATAGGATAAGAGTGGCCACAGCTAATGGCAAAACCACTTTCACCTGGTTTCAGCATTCGTTAAGGACATAAGAACAAACATATAATGAGCTACAAGTTCAGCCCAAAGGTCCTGCCTGTTCCGGGAGTTAGTGTGCAGCAGTACATGCTTGGGGGAGCCATAAAGAGGGCATGTATGTCTTTTTTTTTGCCTTCCCACAGTTTGCGTTTCACAGATTGTGGTATGTTATGCCAAGATAATATTTTAGAGCCTACTGAATTTGAACTGGTTTTGTTGTATACATCACCAAAGAAAAGAGGACACCGGAAGGTACCGTTTCCACTGCTGCAATTTTACAGGTCAGTGATTCCTTCTGAGGAGATTGAAATGTCTCAATGTACAATTCTTGCTCAATTTAACCAGGTTAACAGTACTGTATTTGCAGTCTCTTTTAGATGACTTCATGATCCTCTGTAATGGCATCTCTTTTTTTTAACATATTTCCGTGCCCTGGTAAATGTTGATGATTGTCCTTGAAGAGTTGTCCTAACTACCTACAGCATTCTGCTGCATGCGTACGGATTGCAAATCAGCTTGAGGTTAAGATATGGTTTTCATTTCTCTAGGTTTAGTGAAGGTGTTTCTGGAGAAAGTGGTTTAGAAAGTTAGTTGGTCACTGCCTGGCTGTCCCAGTGTTATTTTAAGTAGGAAGCCAGTCTCTGTCTCTTTTTTTTTTTGGTGTGCATTGCTGCTCAACACCTTAAGCCCTGAGAAACACTTCTGCTCTGTTTGCTAACATGATGCATAGAAAACACAGTTGTAAATTTACAGGGCAGCTGTGATTCTGTTATACCTCTGGGGATAGGTTTTAAAGGGCTAAATATCTGTCTGTGAATTAAGAGTACAGGACATGGGCTGTTTTTCTCGATCCAGCTGGGATGTTTTGTGAGTCTATTGTCTGTAGCAACAAAAACCATGGAAAGTCGTAGGTGAAGCCAGAATGAACAAGAACCTGTTGGAAGCAAGGTAGGCAATCAATATCACTGGTGACAGTTTTGTCAACTGTAGGGTACCTATATCTGTATCCTGCTTTACAAAATAATCAATCTACTGATTGCTTCTTTAGACTTGCTCTCTATTCAAGGCACCTTGTTTGTGCCTGAGATATAATTAGTGTCTGGGATTTGATGAATATGGGGAGAAATATATTGATAAGGATTTTCCCTTCTTTTCCTAAGAAGGGTAAAGGAAGCATTTTTTTCAATGTGTTGAGCACTCGCACTGAAACATGTTTAACTTCTTGTTAGATAAAACATGTGCTCTTTGATTGTAACACAGTGATTCCTGACTGTCTCAAGACTACCAAATAAAAGCATATTTATTTAAAAAATATACATAGACAAATCTGGCTCTAAATAAAAATGAATGCTTATACTTTAGGATTGGTTTCTTTCAATTTACTACTAGATACATACAATTTGAAATTTCTACACTGTTCAGAATTACCTTAGAAGAGACTGTGTTACTTGAGTGACTCATGACAGAGAAAACATGCAAATTTTCTCTGCTTCCAGGACAGTGGGGGAAAGGAATCAAAAAATGGCATGGAAACAGGCTTAATGGAAGTTTTTTCTTCTTTTTTTTCCCTTTATTGCCTGTCACCAAAATTTAAAAAAATCCAACGAGGTTTAAAATAGGTTTATTTCTTTTATAATTTCTTTATGAAGTAAAGAATTCCTGTAAGACTTGTCACAGGTGATCCTTTTGCTTTTGTATTAGAATTTGAGGGGGTCTGGAGCAGAGTGTGAAAGCTGGAAAATTAAAGAATTGGTGCCAGCATGAGCATAACAAAAACGAAGACTGAATATGCTAAAGGGAATAAGAGATTCAAAAATCTGAATTTTGTGCATTTCTTTGACTTGTATCTGTGCATAAAATATCTAAGCATATCTTTGGGTAATATTTGAGACAGAGGTATTTGTTAAAGTCTTAAACTTGGAGGTGTATCACCTGTAAATCAAGCAGGAAAACCAGGGAAGAATAGCCTTAACATGCTTTATAAGTTTTCAGTGATGAATCAAACAGACAGCAGAACTTAAAACCTGTCAGGCTCTCTTTATAGACATCCTAGAGCATTGAAAATGTCTCTGTAGACATTTTCCAGTATTCATTCAATACTCCTGTATAAACTTCTGTGTTTCTCAGGTAATCTTATAACTAACTCTAAATGAGAAAGATTCAGACCTCATATTTTTGTACAGGCTGTATGGAATGTGTATTAGTTTGAATAGTGAAGAACTCAAAGTAAAAGTTACAAACGGAAAGAAAGCAATAAAAAACTGGTTGACAAGTTTTTGTAACACCCATGGCAGTTTAATTTATAGGTCACAGCCAAGCCTTTACCCCTCCTTTTTTGATTCCCTCTCATGTTTCTGGCAATTTCTCAATTGTCTGTTATCGTCCTAGATCTTTCATGCCATTTCTTTAAAACTTTTGACTCACCTCTTCTTGCTGAAGGCAGAGTTACCCAAACTCTAAGTTTTTCTACTCTAAATGGATTTTGGAAGACTTTAGGATTTTTGAGCTAGAGAGAATATTTCCTCTGACTTCTCTGGAGATACTTATAGATCTCTGTGGTGCTTCCCCAAGTACAACCAGCTTAAGCAAAGGAAGCTCTTCAACAATGGCTTTTTGAATGAAAGGAGTTGGTAAGTACAGTATATGTATGCCCTTTAATTTTTTAATTACCTGGTTATAAATCTAGACCGAATGGTGAATGAAGCACTTCAGAAGTTTGTATGGCTCAATAAATTAAAATCCAAATTTCTTCCAAGGCATGGAGAATGCAGTGATGGACATCAGTTTTGTGTTTGAAAAGAGTTTACATCTGTTAGTAAATTTAAATAATGAGTTAAATGGTTTTTAAATGATAGAGTGTGAGGGCATATCCTTTACATAATTACTTTAAATGCTTTTTTATGGCTTCAGGTTTTATGTTGGTAATCACATTGCTACCTGACAGTCTGCATGCTGTAATCCTGCCTCTTTGATGGCTTTCACCTTGTTGAAGGGGGTATTCATTTGATCTCTCTTTAATTGGCAAAGATAACTTCAGTAAAGAACAGTGCTCTAGTAATTCTGAAGTAGTTTGAATGATGTGCTAGCATTCTGTAAGCAATGGATCTTTTCTTCAAGCAACTTATTGACTTTCAGGGGTTTTTGCAAAGTAGGAGTTTTGGTAAAATGCTAAGTAATAATTAGGCTAGTTTTCACAATATATGATTTTTGGACTTAATGATAATTCCTTAAGGAAAGGAGATAGGCTGTCATTTCCTGAAATGAAAATACAGTAATTAATTAAAGGATGCTAGATGGGCACAACTGTCTTTTTCCTTTGTAGGCATTAAAATCCTTATGTAGTAAGTAAATGTATGGATGCTTCTTGTGTTGTATGGATGAAAATGATCCAGTTCAGTCTTTGAAAATGTTGTAGGTCCTTGGAAAATTCTGCAGCTAACCTGGATCACTATTTCTGCAGATTGTCTTTTTCCAAGGAACCCTAGACCCCTTGGCTTCAGCTCTGTAAAGCTGGTTTTGTTTTCCCGTGGTCACTGAGCAAGCCCCATGCCCAGACACACAGCTTGCTCTTCCCCTCTCCTGGCTGCAGGATATGGTAATTGGGCTCCAGGGAGCTGTGCTGGGAGAGGCACAGAGCATCCTCCTGGCCTTGCTGTGTTTTTCCCTTAGCAGTGGGCAGGCAGTGCTGCTTTTCATAGCTGAGTGACAGTCCTGTTAGAAGGTCTAAAGGAGCTACAAAAGCTCTTCCAGCTATTAGCTCTGAAAAGCAGTTCAGATAATGGGCATTATACACCATTTCCAGCTTTGCTTTTTTCCCCCACTAATCCAAGAGAGAGGTGAAAGGCAGCACATTTTAAGAATCAGAGAAACCTTTTATTTGTTAGGATAGCTCCCACGTGAAATTTGAAGTAGTGAGACGGGCTCTCACAGGTGACCTCTGGCAAGCTGAGCCGGTTGATGTCTCGCCCTTCTGTTGGTGCTTTGTCCCTCTGGAGCAGGGTGCCAGGTCAGCATGTGTGCCCATGCCTCTGGCACCTCACTTAGCAGCTTGGTGCATTACTGGATCAGCACGGTCACTGAGTCGTGACTGAGCCGCTGTGACACACGGCAGCACCGCCTTCCACGCTCCTGGAAGAGATTTGAGTTTTCCAGAAATGTATATATTTATCTGTTCAGAAAGACATGCTTTTAACATCTACCTCAGCTATTGCAAAAGGTTTCTTCTTTTAGGTACACAGATACATCACTTATATACTGCGATCATGACTGTAAATTATTACCCCTGTGCAATTAAATGTGATGTGTTATGTGCTGTACAGAACGTGGTTTTTCTTTTACTTTTATATTGGCTCTTTGTCCCGTGCTTGCTGGGCTGCTGTGTCTGTTTACAGTTTTATACAACAGTCTGTCACTAGTTGCATATTTAAGGTGGGGGGGAAATCGACTGACTGTCCTCTAATCAACCCTGGTCAATAATTTAAATATTTTCCATTAAGGTGAGCTGATTCTGGGCAAATTTGCTCTACTTTTCTTCCTTCCAAGTAGCCCTGCTGTTAGGTTTGGAAAGTCCTATACTGTAAAGTTGGCACCCTGGAAAAATAAAGACAAAAACCACAAGAAGAAGTTCAAAAGAAATACAGACTAAGAATGAAGTTTTCAAGCTACGTTCCAAGGCAAGGACTTTTCATCTTTATACCTTTGAATTGTGAATCAAGGCAGTAAAAGTTACTACTAGGTTAAAGTTTAAATGGCATAGAAAAGGTAGAAAAAAGATTAAACATATTCTGTCTGGACAGTGGAACAAAGACTTTGAATCCTTATCTATGCACCTGTCTATTGAGTATCTAAGTTCCAGGAGTCCCACAGAGGACATGCAATGAGCACTCTTATTGTTCGTATTAAGAACTGAAGTAATTGAAAGGAAAAGTAAGGTAAGGAGAATCAGAAATCAGATGTGACTGCCTGTATGGTTAAAAAATAATTTAAAGGGAAAGTGACTATCAAGCAGTTCATATTATGGAAATCTGACCATTGAAGATAGAATAAAAAAAAATCTATTATTCTTTGAAAGAGTTTTTCCTCTCTAAGTGAGACTTAAATATCATTTGAAAACCAGTAATTTTCACAAAGTGCCTCACTGGCCACTTGTAAAGGAGCAATTCAAATGCATGTTTTTTTGATTCTTTGAATTTGTCTGATGGCTGGGTCTGAGCCATAGAGATTTTTTTATTTTGTTTTTATTTTTTTCCTGTAGAGACATCTATTTTGTGGCTTTCTTAAAGTTTGAAAATTATGCTGGTGAAAGTAGGCATATTAAAATGACACACTCTATTTACTTTGGTGTCTTGTTGAATATAGACAAATAATTCAAAATTGATGTGCCACCTCTTTGCTAATAGGGTAGTAATCCTAATAATAATTTAAACAATTTATAATTCTGAGTTATCAAGTTGTGTTATCTGCCCAGATCTTGCGTTGGGGTTTTTTGAGCATTCCTTTCAGTTCGTTAAATTGGCAACTGCAGGGTATTATATGGAAGGTGTTTTACCAGCTTATACATGTTAAAGAACTATACAAAAATTCGTTAATTAGATAGAATGAAATCAGTTTTATTTTAAATTGTATTTTATGCAGAATTTATAAATTATCAGTTGGCACTATAGCTTCTGTTTCATTATGTCGTTGGCTATGCAGGGGTGGGGGAGGAAGGATAGTTGATAATTACTTTCTGGTGAAAGAGACAAGAACTTACCAAAGAAAATGGAAAACACTTTTAAAAATAGATTTTAAAGTGTAGCTTTTCTTTACTACAGGTATTCTATGCACTGCAGAATTTCAGCAACTTTCAAAATTGCCTATTGTCATGGTGCTTACTATGATTTTTGATACATTCAGGAATATATTATGTCTAGGATTGATATGAAGTATTGCAGGTTGTGTCATCATCAGATGGTAAGTTTTTATTTGTGTTCAGTATCTCTGATGGACAAGGCAATTTTCTCTTCAGCTTTCATATGTCTATCACAAAGGTATTTTCTTTTTAACTGAGACCCACTCTGAAGCAGTGTTCTGGCTTTGCCATCCATGTTTCTGACTGAGGTTCTCAGTCTGATGGTCCAGCTACCTCAACTTAGAATAAAACTTCGTCATGTATTTAGGACTTTGAGCAGGAATCACTACTGGTGAGCTGAGTGTAACAGAAATGATACAGCAATGTTGCATGCTGCAGCTATGCTGAATTTGCTGCCCGTACTATGACCACCAGGATAAAAATGTAATTGAGTGTGTGTGACTTTTCCTGGGATGTGTTATCCAGATACTGGAAATCTAGGCTGGATTTAGAATACGAGGTGACTTTGCTTTTCCATCTGAAAAAACACGTACATGAAAATCCCAGATACATGAAGGTCTGTTGCATGAGGTCAGAATTCTTCTGACAATCTGTTTGCTCAGAGAAGAAGTCAGCCTGTTAAATTTTAGATCTTTGTGCAAAACTGAACAGATAAACAGAACATACTCCTCAAAACCACCATGTAATGTGTCTCTTGGCCTTGCCTTGACTCTTACTGGATGGTGCTGTGTATGTGGGATTTTCACATGGGGTTGTTTGCTGTAGTTTTTTTCTTGTATATAAACCACCACTCAACACAGTAGATGTTACCAGTGGTACAAGTGTGTCAGTGTTGTTACCCCACTGCAAAGCCCATGTATCCCTCCTTTGCATGTCGTTAGTCACTGGGATGCAGTTCAGCATCGGGGCATTGACAAGTCCCACAGCACTACAAATTCCTCCCCATCAGCTGCAGGCACACAGCAAGTCCCCATCTCACAGGGGGTAGAGTTGTGTGTGATGAGCCTTTTTCCTTGGCATCCCAGATTTCATTCCATCTCATCTGCTCACCTGCACTGTGCTGGAAGGGGCCTGTCCTGTCGCACAATGGTGGGCAGCCAGGTGACTTGAGATGTCACCTTTAGAGAAAGCCACCATACTTGCTCATCCTGCTCTGCCAGAACCCACATTACACTGAGAAATGTGCTCAAAAGTCACGTTTTTTTTCTTACTTTTGCCTCTCCTTGGTCACTGGAGCTATGCTGGTGTTGAGCTGTTGGAGGCTGTTTTGTTTGGTTGTGGTGGTTTGCAGGGAGCTGAGGAAGCTCTGGGGGCCCCAGGGTGGTAACACCAAGAGAACATCAAGAGGCTGCTAATGGTCTGGAAGCTTCAAAAGTGAGGAGAGCATAAGAAGAAACTGATGCAAAGAGCTATGGGCTATCTGACAGATGCACAGGATGAAGATTGCAGTTACATGATCCTTGGGAGGTTTTCCTCTTAAAAATTCTTTGAATTATATTGATCCACTGGAGTGATTTGATGCTAGTATAGTACCTTGCATCACACTATTGAAGTGATTTTTATGTCGCTCTGAATATCCTAAAATGTGCACTACATCACTGTAAATGTTTTCAAGAGGAAAAAAAGCTTCAGAATTCAGAAGTTGCAATAGCCTATTAGGTTAAATATTCTTTTGTAATCATAATATTAAAACTTTTTGGTTCTCCAGCCAAGGAGCACACATACCACAATTAGAGAGAAATAAAATAAAAAAATTATTTTTCATAGGTTTTTCACCATAACCTGTTTGTATGTGACAGAAATGTGGATTTCCACTAAAAACAAGCTTCAGAAGAAGTAAAAATGTTATTTGAATGTTATTGATGTGAGCGAATCATTTAATTTGTTCTGTATAAGTATTCATTTTTGTTTGAAGAGGATTTTTTTCTGATTGAAATATCTTATATAAAATATCTTTTTGTCTCAAGTTTTCAGTACAGGCCTATTTATATTATGAACACAATGCAGCTGACTTGATAAATATTTCAGTGATACATACACAATGTGTATAAACTAGACATGGAGAAGTCTGAATAGATGTTTTACCCAGCCAGTTGGAGGGGGTTTTTTCTGCAGTACATCCTACATGCTGTTCTCATGTAATCTTGCCAGATTTTAGATGAGAAGTGCTTGTCTGGGATGTCCCTTAGGCAAGTTGTCCTGTGTGAAGAATTTAGATGATGCTCAGGACGAAGTTGAAGAGTACTCTGCTTGTAAACAGTGCTGAGAACAGTGTTAGGAGTCGGTGGGTAGCTGGAGTGCTGACTTTGGTGATATGTGAAAGTAAAGTCTTTAACATGTGTGATAACTATAGATTTGAGGCTGCTTCCTGTACAGAAGGGGTGTTACACCTCCTCACAGGCCTGGCTTGTTAGTCAGCTTGGGAAATTACATTCTTATCAAAACTCCACATGAAATTCAGTTGGGATAAAATATTAATCTCTTCTTGTCTTAAACAGCTCATGTTACTATAAAGCTCCTGTGTTTCAGCTCCAAAAGGCTTGCATTGCATTAAGTTATTAGATTATTATTTTGTGTGCTATTCAGTATTTTTTGAATGAAAAGCATTTGCTTGTGTCTCCTTCCTTGCCTCAGTCAGAAATGGTGAACTTCAGAGTATTTTCGAACTCGAGACTTCACATTGGGTTACACAGGAGTGGGTATGTATTTTAAACAGTGATGGACATATTTGCCATAATTAGGGAGATAAGAGGAGGTTATGTGGAATACAGTATGGCACACCCTGCTTTAAGAATGAGTGTATATGCCTTGTCTTTTTAGCCTATATTTCATAAAGTAAGTTGGATCCAGCAGATTAGGTTGTTGTCCTCTAGTGACTCTGGTATGTCTCCTGAGCAGAGTAGTTTTGCCCTGTGCACCATAACGAACAGAGTGTAATTAACCCTTGGAACCTCTTGCCCCAGTAGGTGCTCTGTCACTTGAAGTCTTGATTTAAACACTGTAATTTTCTTGAGAGACATGTTCTAATGCATCTAAGATCTAGAGAGCTCAGGAGAGGTGCTACTGAGTGGAAGTCTACATCCTATTTAACCCGAGACCTCAGACTAAATAGTCTGAGGATGCCCTTTTTTTTCAGCTTTAGAAACCACATGAACACGTGTATGGCTGTATCAAGATAACATGCCATGGGCTAATCCGTCTCACTCAGATAACATGTCACTGGAATGGGTTTTTTCGTGGCAGGTGTTGCGAAACAGGGTACTGGGTTCTTTGCAGATTAATTTTCAGAGGCTTCCATTGGGCTTTATCTCATCAGTTGTCTTCCTGGATTTCTGTTTCCAGTGGTCTCCTTGCTTCCTTCTTTAAAATCATCTCTGCCTCTTCTTTCAGAAGATGACCTTTTCTGCAGACAAAAAAAAACCAAAAAACCAAAGCCAAAAACTCTAACAAAACAAATCTTACTTGCTTCTGTCTAGCACAGCTTAGACTTGGTAAAAGATGTTCTCTTATTTATTAGTCTCGCCAGCTTGGCAAGATTTGCATTTTTATGACTTAGCAAGCTATTTCAGGATCAGCTTGATACATGGTTGGATTTGTCATCTTTCTAAATCTTCTTCTTTTACATGAGCAGAGTACTCTGGGGTGACATACTCTGTGTGTCTGCATCATCAAACCAGAGCAGGTACCAGTGATGGACTCTTCTAAAAGTACCATTTTGGGCTCAGTTGGTGGCACAGCTTGTTCCTGGAGAAGGAGGCTGTAGGTAAAGCTTTCAGTTCACCAGAAAAAATTTATGACCAAAACTGGTCCATTTGTATCACTATTGTCATATGTCTGTACAAAACTCACCCCATAGTTAGAATTTACTACTCTGCAAAATAACTGGTGAGAGGAGCATACCTGAATGGATTTATTTAGGTTAAATTGTGCCATGGGAGTGGTTGGAAATTATGAGTTATTTGAAAGCAAAGAAAATTTATATTATAGGGAAGCAAAATTTGCAATGAATTAATCAGTTGCATATGTAAAGTAGATGTTTATAATTTGTGTGAGGGGAACTTAGCGTAAAATAGGATCGTGGGGTTTTGTTGTGGATTTTTAGCCCCTGTTTCAGGGATTGTACACAAAATTTGAGATTGCTGGTCTTTTCCTTTTGTGATGCAAGTGCAGAATACTGTTCTCTGCCCTATTATTGTGCTTAAATTGGAACTGATGCCACCGTGGAAGCACTGTGGTTCTTTTTTGCATTCAGTGCCTGTGCAGTTCTGAAGCAGCCTGCAGGCGCTCTATTGTAGTTCGCCTCGCACAACACTTGGGGCCCAATTTTGAATGGCTTATGCATTAAAGAGACATTTTCCTTATTTTTCTAAATGTTTAGTATTGTTCCGTGAGGATATTTGTAAATTTTTTTTGGTTTAGTGCTACATTTTAAAGAGAACACTTTCAACCTGGTAGGTGATACCTGCATTTCACACTTGTGTCCGATCAGATCACGTAGTGTGTGTGTGTCTGTGTAGTTCACAAAATAAATTATATAATATATAGTCATGTCTGGCTGTTGTTTTCTGGAATTTGACTAAGGCTTACAACTTCAAAAGTGAGGCTGGGCTCCTTTTTTGTGTTCAGAGAGGATGACTAAACTATTGTGGCCAGCATTGCAGCATAAGGCTTGTGAGGCTCATCCTTTGTTTTAATCTTTAAGTGCCTCAGGAGTCATCCATAAAGGATATCCCAGTGGGGGAGTTGAGGTCTTGTGGACAGTTGGTGGAGGGGGCAGAGTAAAAATTCTGGAAAAATCTGCAGATCTCCTTTCAGGATTTCCACTTTTGTTCCCTTTGGCTAAAATAAGTCTTTGAAAATGGTGCTGTGGAAGTGGGTAAATGAAAGAGAACTACATGGGGCTAAGGAATGGTGATGTTCTTTTGGGAGTTCAAGGCATTTATACAGTTTGAGAAAGAGAGTGGGGAGCTCAGTATTTGATAAAATCTACTGGAGCCCTCTAATTTGTTGGAAATAAAAAAAGGAAAATGGAAAAAAATTTAGGTTATTCCCTTGTTTAATTTGCTAGACTGGTACTAATTCTGCAGTTCACTTACTGTACTAGTTAATTTCAATATCCACTCTGCATTCTTGATTTCAACAGGGGAGAAGGTGGATGCTGAGGGCAAAAGGGTACAGGATTGGAGGGGGTTTGAGGGGATCTTCATAGCAAATTGTGCATACCCTTTTCACAGCTGTACCTGAATACAACTCATGTAATTTTAAAAAAATTATTTAATGGGGTTTTTAATTGAGAAATTGTTTTGCCACTTAAGTGACGCTTCACAAAAATATTTTTTCTGACAAATTTTATGAAACTAGATGGAAATCTTCAATCAGAAAAGATGAACTTGCAAGTAATAACACAAATAATATAGAAAGTACTTTTTAACAGCTTCTTATTTCAGAGTTACTCCATGCTGCAAGGTTACTTAAATTTACAACAGGGCAGAATGAAGGTGCTCTAGAGATACTGTAGCCCCCATTTTTCATTTGTGCATTGCTCCCTTTGCAAGACAAAACGCAGTTTTGCTTACAAATCTCTCCCTTACTCCATAATCAGCTTTTTAAGGAGGAATCACAATCCAACTACCATTTCTGATGTTGACTTATTTTTAAAGGCACTGATTAAACTTCCCAAAACAGTTATACGAGTCACAATTCCTCTTAAAATATCAACAGAAGTTCGTGCTTCCAGATATTGGTCAGGCTGAGGCCCCTAAAATTTCCCTGTGTGTATTTCCATACAAGTAAACAATGTACAGAGGAGTGTTTCAGTATTTTGAATAGTCAGCTCAGTTAAGTACTTTAGCTCTCTTCTGTGGGAACAGTTGTTTTACACAATAGAATTCCCTCTTATCGTTGTCTCTTTTCAGTGAGGTTCATTTAATACTTGCCCATGGTACCACCAACTGCAGTGCTCACTGCATGGTCAAGAAGGAAAAGTGCCTGTTCCAAGCAGATTCCAATCTAAGGATGGGCAGCTAGACAGATAATATAAATGAGAATGTATAACAAATGCAGAAGAAGAAAGGGTTTGCTGGTGTAAGGGGGAGGAGAGACACTTCAGCATGGTGAAGTCATATTTTAATCACTCCAAGGAGTCACAACAGGTTGCATTATGACAGGTCTGTTATTTAATGCTGGCGGGGTTTCCTTTTTTGTATTAGATGACTGCCATAAAATGTATTTATATGTTTGTGCATAAGAAACTGCATCCTTTCCGTATAAAATGTTGGTTGTCCTTTCGTATTGGAAGAAGCTGGGTTTATTTCAAAACCCTAAATCTCACTCTGGTCTAAACCTGCCCAAATGGCATTTATACTGGTAACTTGCTTGACAAGGGTTCTTCGTGAAGGTGCAAATGTGCTGCACTCTCCCTGCTGTACAGTTAAACTTTCTGTGCATAAATCATTTTAGTAGATTGGGCCAGCAGAGGATTGCTTGTAGTGCATTGTGTGTGATTTAATATTATGCTATATGCAATGCTGGAGCTTAGTTCCCGATCTCCCAAATGATGTAACGTGCACCAAAGACTGAGTCCAGACTGTTTTAGCACCTAGAAGGCTGGCAGTAGCAATGCTGAAGTGTTTGTGACTCCTTAAACAATTTAAAATCTTTTGTTTCTCATAAAAACCTTTTGCCGTATTGACGCTTCAAATTCAGTGAACTGCTGAGCCAGGACCAGTCCTGCACTGCTGTTGGATTCACACCCACTTTCCTGGGGAAGGGGATGGGCTGGTGTCAATGTTGCCCCTTTCATTTAGGTCTGTTCCCTGTAAGAGTGTTGTAGACTTGTGCAAACTGATTTATAAAGGATGTGTCCACATACAGAGAACAATAAGAAAATGTCAGTAAAGATTTTGGTTAATTAAAACACAGTAAAATGATATATTCAAAATTGAGTTATTCAGGTATTATTTTTCGAAATCAGTGGATTCATTCAAAGCAGAATTAATAAACTTTAAATATTTATATTCTTAAAGAATCACAAACCTAGAACTACATAATTTCTGTTAGATTACTTCTTTACTGAAACTAGTACTGACATTAATGAAATATTTCACTTTTTTTGTCCTCTCAGCAGGTGAGATGATTTTTCTGGGAGGTACAAGAAAATATGAATTTTAATTGTCTGGGACATCAGAATTTTTAAATCATCGATTAGGAGAAATGGACGCTGTGCTTTCAGTTTGTTATCTGAGTTTGTGTGAGAATTAGATCAGAATGTTAAAAATGCAACCTTTTGGTCCATGGCTGATGAAAGTTTTTGTAGCTTTAAAATTTGCTGTGGCATTTACAGTAGTCATAAATGGTTTCAAAGAGACTTCTCAAAGAATTTATAATCCCTTCCACTGCTACAAGGGTGAATTTACTGCCAGCTTCAATCAGCCAGAGTGAGTGCCGTGGTCCCCAGTGCTGGTGGTGCTCTGGGTCCGGCTGAGTGCGAGGGAGACGATGCCGTGGCTCCTCCTGGTGAGCAGGATCTGCCCCTGGGAGAAGTGGGCACGGAGGCACTGGGCAGGACACTTTGGGATGCTCTTGGGGAGCCCTGAAGGGAGTCATGGGCACTGCGTGGCCAATGCAGCACCTCTTGGGGCAGCTGGTGGTCTCTGTTCTTGCGAAGTGAGTCAAGCACTGTTGCAGTGCT
>VZRR01005630.1:0-31314 GCA_013398015.1 Oreocharis arfaki | reverse complement strand
ATAAAAAGAAATTAAAAAAATGAAGAGAAAATAAAGAAGAGCTGCCAGCTCCAACCAAGGAGTGCTCAAGCCCCTTCTCAATGATTTGTTTTAATTAACCAATGCAAATGAACCAATTAAAACCACACTGATATGGTTTCATTCTTTTTAATCGACTTCTAGAGGAAATATTGCAGAATAGAAAAGGACCTTTTTAACGCCAGAACTCCTCTAGGAGATCCACAGGGCAGGGCTGCACTGCACCCCCAAATCGAGGAGAATTGGGAGAAAAGACAAACCCAGAATGAGAGTCCCGGGAGATTGGTGCAGGTTCTGCCAGCCAGAATAATCCTTGGTCTGAACACACACCTGTGAATCCCAGGAACCTGGGACATCATCAGCATCCTCAAGGGCCTTTTTATTAAAAGCAGATTTCCATGGAGAATTAACAAAATGCAGAAAATTAAATGGAAATGTAAAGGAACAGCTCTCCCAAGCCAGCAGGTTGCAGCATCCAAAAGAAAATGAACAGAAGATTATGGATTGGGACCATCAGCAATCCCAAATCCTTAGTGTGGAATACCACTTCTCTTGGTGGTCAAACCCTTCAGCTTTGCTTCCAATTGACCGAGTTCCCAGATGTGGCCACCGAGATTCTACTGCACCATGTCCATGGTGGGATCCACACGCAGGGGATGGTCCTCTGGGAATTCTGCCCAGGAAGCACGCTGACCTCATCTGTGCCTGCCAGAGGGAATCTCTTCCCAACAGCCCCGGCTGTGCTCGGTGTGTCCTGACGGTTCCCACGCTGACACACCACAGCTTCCTCCGCCTGCTGCCTTGGGAAGTATCCCTAAGGTGCCACCAAGAAAGGAGCCTCTTATGGACACAGAGTCTTGGGATTCAGGGGAAGTAAAGGAATTTTCAGTCTTTAGCATCTCCTGCTCCATCAGCACTGACAGCAAACACGGCTTCAGCCTCAGCAAGACACGGAGAGCCCGAGGTTTTACAGATCCTGGTCTCACCTCAGCCCTTCCGCAGGTACAGCCTGACAGGGAGAGGGAAGGAAACAGGTCAGGATGGACAGCCTGGTCCCAGAAAATCATCCTAATCCATGAAGGATTAAACAGCTGTATGAACTGCCCAAGACGTTCATTTCCCTGTGGACTGAGGGCCCAGAGTGGCACTGAGCTGAAGCACAGGCCAGGCCTGCCATGGACAGACTATGGAAAGCCCAGAAGTAAAAGCTGCTCGTTGAGTTCCATAAAACATTCCAAAACCAGCCTCCTGGGATATGACCATCTCTTGTCTCACCTGGTGGTGGGAGCACGAGCAATGATCACCCCTTCAATGGGTTTTTTGGAATCTGCAGTGACACGTCAGCTGCCTGCTGGTTTTGGGAATGTGATCAGTAACAGAGATATTTCTCATAAAGAAAACTGGATGAGCAAAAAGTGATGTTTTGTTTCTTCACATCTGCCCTCGACTCACAGACTCTGAAGGCCTTTGTGATGTCTGTGACTCATGAAGCTTTTGTAAGAGAGACCAGCTGCGACCATGGTGTTGATGGGTGGTTGGTTTCTCCATCACATGGGCAAGAAGCTCATGACGGACCTAGAAGGGATACATGGCCTTGTATCTCCCTAAGAAATCTGTTACTTTTACACCTGAGCAGTTAGCATTCTTATCCTACTATAAAACGCATAACATGTGCACAAAGATGTATAAATCCAAGCACAACACAAGTATAAGATGGTGTCTTACATTTTTCAGCTATTCCATTAAGGCTTATCCTGCAAGTGTTTATCTCAACTTACACAAATCAAGGGGAAACCCAGCACTCCAACCTCTGTCCTTCATTACAGCAACCTCTCTGTGCAAAAAGAGCACAGGGATACAATTCCTACCCAGGTATTACTACTGGGTCATTTCTGCAGCCTCACTTCTTGTAGCTCAAAATTTGTTCCTTGGAATTTGATGGTGAACTGCTGTTATTGTTGACTGGATAAAATATGTATCTATGAAAAGGAAAGGCCATAATTTGCTTAAAACCTGTGTGATGGAGTTGATCCTGTTTCTTTAAAATTCTATTTACTGCTGAGGTCAGCTTTATGTCCATGAAGACTCAGCAACCAACTAATGAAAAAATAAATTGCACAAATCAGAATAAAATCGAATTGACTTCTTTTTTTGAAGGAAAACGAATCACTTTTAGAGCTGAGGATGCTCAATATCCAAGGGGAATCAGGTTAAAACAGATCTTTCATTTCTGGCTATTTATCATTTGGAAGTTTATAAATGCTAGATCGTTCTACTATCCTACATAAAAAGAGAAAGGTCTCCAGTTCTCTTCCATCCCTTCGAAACTGAACCAACAAGTGTCCTCTGCACTCTGGCAAGCCATGTGCCAAAAGCATTTTTCTCTCAGAAGAAAAAAATACAAAAGGATGCATTTGCTGTCAGTTATGCCGACGAGACTTGATGAAATCCGTGAGGTTATTCGGTTCTAAATGGGAACAGAATTTGAGCAGAAATGAATTTTCAGACACCTGGGAATTCTTCACTCTGTTTCTGTTACTTCCTGCAGGTAAAATGTCTGTATTTACTTGATTTTCCCTGCTTGCACCTGCTGGTTTCAATTCAGCTTTTGAGTTTCCCCTGGCAGCTGAGAGAGGATGTGGCTTCTTTTCCTTGTAGAGGTCAAAATGAAGGTGAAACAGGCACATGGCGGGTCTGTGTCACATCAGGAGAGGGTGCTCCAAGCTGGAAAGCCGGGAAGATCCTCTCCCTTGGCATCCGTGCCACTCCCAGCTGTAAAACCTCACATCCACACTTACCACGCACACACTGAAACCGCTCTTTCTCCCCCTGCTGATTTGTTAACCAGCTTTTTATAGCTCTGCATTACAAGTATTAAAAAAGTATCATTCTAAGCTGATACAGAAATAAAAAACAGAGCTTGACTGCGGATGGGGTGAAAGAGATTTCTTAAATCTACCTGTAGAGTTAAACTTCCAAAGGCACTTGGATTTCTCTGGAGTGTAAGGATGAGATTTTCGCGGTACTCAGATATTTATTTGCCATCAAAAAACATTTAAGCTGATCCAGTTTTCTAAAAACATTTCTATCTGTCCATTTTTCTTTCTTATGCAGATGTTCATAAATGAACGTGATTGTTGTACAATGATGCAAAAAGTCTGTCACCCTTCCCAGCCTCAGCAGACAAACCAACCCAAACAGATGGAGTGCAAGCTCACATGGACTTAAACTTCAAAGGTTAAATTTTCTTCTTGTTCCTTACGTATTTTTCTTCATCTCTTTCTGAAAAGACAGGAGTCAAGAACACAGGATCTGGAGGCTCTAACAGGCAATAGCTGGAAGCAGCTGAGCTCTGCCTGCTGCCAAGTTTTATTAGTTCTCCTCACAACAACAACAACAACCACTTCCACAGACACAATATTTACCAAACACCACCTCCTTTGAAATTAAACATCCATAGCCCCAAAAAAACACCAAAGACTGTGGCTGTATGCACTGAGGAGACCTGGGAGAAAACTGAGACTGGTTTGATGGGACCGAGAGCATGGGAAGCACACTGGTGAGGGGAAGGAAAGCACCGTGAGCTGAGCACAGACTGCAGTTGCAGGGAGCTCATAAATCAGTGTGCCAGCAGAAACCCAGAGTACACAGCAGCAGAGGGAAGGCAGACAGACAGCAGAGCACTGACGGGAATGGACCACACACGGCACAGCCACCAAGGAAACCGAGCAGAGGAGAAGCACTCCAGCTTCTCCCTCCATCAGCAACCCTCCCACGAGCTGCATCAGCACGGGGGGCAGGCAGGCTCGACCCTCGGCCTTGCTGGTGGCCAGAGGCGTTGGGTTGGCAGTGGGCAGCTGCTGGAGAGTTCTCACAGTCCTGTGGGAAATGCTTCCTGGCGATATCCCAAAGCTGCTGGAGGGACTCTGTTTACACAGCAAACACAGGGAGCGCTCCCCGCCCTCCGTTACCACACTGTAATTCCCGGACAAACAGCTTTGCTGCAGGAAGTAGGGAAGCTTCCCAAGGTCCTGGGCTTGATCTTCAGCACAGATACCGCTCCTGAAGTCCAGGCAGCCAGGGCAGCATTCCTCAGAGACAGGAGAGCAGGACTGAGCATGGGAACACTGGGACAGGGACATGTATGGCCCAAGAGGATTAAAGCCTCCTTGGGATAATTTGTGCTCTTATGTACCTGCAAATCCCAGCAGTCACTCTTTGGTTTCTTTCTCCAGGAGAAGCACAAACCTTGTGCTGATGATCAGAAGATGCAAATGCACACAGCCATGCTCTCAGCCAGTGGAAACCAGCTCAGCTTTTGGCTGCCAGCTGGGGGAAGAGATTGGTTGATGGGAGGTGCAAACCTAGACAAGAATATCAAATATTTCCTTCTCTCTGCTACCTGGAAACAAAGTGCTGACTTGGCACTTGAAGACATTATCTCAGGAGCTCTTTTGCCTGACAGCAGATAGAAAGTTAAAGTCCTGCACAATTAGTGGGTTTACGACATAGAAAACTGATGACAAAGTCCTTCAGTAAAGAACATGTGATCAGTCCTTGTTTACCAGTGACCAAGGAAACAGCAGGTCCTGAGCATGGAACCTCCTGGCTGGCAGGACAAGGACCTGGTGGCACACTCCAGCTGCTTGTGCTGGGAGCACAGAGCACAGCCAAGCCCTGAAGTCAGCTCCTGCACAGTCACAGGAGCTCCTGCAGGCTCAGAGGGACTTGCTGACACCCAGCTGCAACACCCTAAAGGGAAGAGCCAAACAACACTGGACAGTGCAACTCAGCCGCCCCTGTGAGCTGGGCTCGCTGCTGCCAGGCCAGGTCAGTTACAGCTCTGCTGTACCTGCAGCCAGTTTGGGAAAGGTCATGTCAAGGGACCCAGGGGGCACAGGCAGGAAGGTGGAAAGATGAAAGGCTTCGCCCTGAAAATCCTAAGTGATATTCCAAGGTCTCACTAAAGGGTTAAATTAGCTGTAATCTCTTCTGGCCTTATTTGCTGCATTCAGACAAGCAGGACAGATAACCTCACCCTTCTGCATTCTAGTTTTCCCTCTGAGCAGAAAGATGGGCTTCATGTCAGCAAAGAAGCTGAGATTGTCCCCTTTTTGGGGGTATGTACCCAATTTCCATTATATCCTAGAGTCATCTGTCCCTGCACCTGTGTGAGACAAGTTGACTGTCACCTCCGCTGCGGGGGGTGAGGAGCTCTCTGAGGCAAAGGACACTCCCAGCCCTCGGTGGTGACCATCTGTGTCAGAACCTTCTTCCTCCTCCTCCTCATTCTTCTGTAGATCTTGGTCACTGTCATCATCATCATCATCTGCTGCATTGTCCTCAATCACTTCAACCCTCTCTCCAGCCTCGGGGTCCACATCAGTCTTAAACCACACAGCTTTGTAGCCATCATCTGCCACGTGCCTGTCTGTCTTGAGGATTGACTTCACTTCTTTCTCCTGTCCAGCCTCTTCTTCCTTTTCTTCTTCTTTTTCTTCCTGGTCAAAGATGACAGTGGAAGTTATGGCACCCTTTGGGAGACTCTCCATTTCCTCTGCACTGGAGGAGGGCAAGGGAAGTGCTGGCTGCTCTGGCACAGGAGTCTCTTCCTGGACACTGCTGGTTTCTGATGTCTCACGCTGCTTGGTGCTCACAGCTGGCTGTTCATCTTCCTGGTAATATTCGTTCTTGTGACCCCCAGAGATTTCCCTGGAGAGCTACAGGAGGAGACACACACTGTGATTGTAGTGACAGGAAAAGAAATGTGGGGCAGGAGGGAAGGGGCGGCTCCAGTGACTGAGCACCTGCTCAGGAAATTTCAGCTTGGTTTTCAGTTAAGACTTATTTGAAGCCTCATGTCTATCTTATTACTCATGGAAAGATGCAGATCCCTGGAACAGACATTTTTTATTGCCTCAGTTTCTGGAGTTTTCTCACATAAGTGGGCTTGTTCTCCAGGAGGGCTGAGCACCAGCACCACACACTGATTTGTACCCCACTCTGCAGTGGGATTTCCATCACTCAGGGTGAAGGACTTTTGTTACCCACCTGAGCCCGCTCTGGACTTATGTCTGGGCTCCTGGTAGCCCCAGCCTATGGCACAGAGCAACATCTGCTCAGATGAATTACACCCTAAACTTCCCAGTGAACCATCTGCCAGGGACCTGAGAGGTCCAAAATTAAATAGCTCAGGTGCAGACAAGTGTCTGAGCCCAGGCTTTGGGATCAGGTATGAAGGGACTCTCTCCTTGACTGTGGAGGATGAACAGTGGTTTATGCCACAGACAGGTGTTTCTCAGAGACCACCCCTGATATGTGCCCCATTCATCCCAGATTTTGTGCTCCATGGAGCTGTGGTTCTCTCCTTGCCGTGTCTGCTCATCATCCACCATCCAGCTCCAGCCTCATGGGCACGAAGAACAGCAGCAAACACCACCAAAGTGATGCCACCTCTGCAAACTTCGTCTCAGGAGTGATTCACCACCTTCACACAAATGTGTAGGACTTGGGCAGCCCATCCATACTTTAAACCCTCCTCAGATCCCACTTTCTAACTCTTAGAAGTTCAGGTACAAACAAGGCACTTACCTTTTTCTTCATCAGGTGTTTGGCAGGTTTTCCATACCATCTACTGGATTTCCATACCAGCACTCCAAGGACGACTAAGGCAATTAACAGCAGTGCTGCTAATGTGCCCCCTAAGATAGCCATGTCCTGAGCAGAGTACATCTTGTCAGAGGGGGTTACAGCTGTGAGAAAAAAACCCCAGTGTTACAAAGCCTAAAACTGGCAGGCAGCATTTTCCAGCACAACCCTTCACTGTGGGAGAAGCCCTGACCAATCTTTGAAGGGCAAGGAAGCATCCTGTGCTGCAGAATGTGACAGTGATGTATCCAATACCACACAAAACCTTTTTTTGCTGTCCTAAAAGCTTCATTTTTTATTGCACAGAATATTGTCATTTCCAATAATTCCACAAAATGGAAATAGCAGCGATTCACAGGACAGTGACTTTTACCCTCTGATTTAACTAAGTTAATGAGTACCTGACTGCATCAGGCAAGCAGGTGCTACGTGGAGTAAAGCTACTTAGGTCTTTGACTTTCCCACTTCACCCTTTCACACCAGAACGCAAAAATGAGGTTTGTTTGTACATCTGTGTGTGAAAATGCAAAGCTTCCTTTCATCTGGAACATCCCCTCCAATACAGATGAGCACATCAAAACAAGAAACAAAAAAGCAGAATAGGAAATAGGAAAGGCATTAGAAAGTCCCAGGACAAGAAAAGCTTTCCTGCCCTTTTGTAGCTGTAGCAATATTGCCCAGCCTGCTCAGGGGCAGCTTCTGCTTCCAGCCACTGGTCAGTGTCAGGTATTTGTACAGAGATCGACACCAGAGTGAAAGACAGTACCATTCTCAGCTTTGCTTGGTGGTGGTGGGATTCTTCAAGTTTTCCAGCTTCATTTTGTAGTGTAAATGACTCTCATTAATGATTAATGAAACAAGGTTTTGTTCTCCTTCTGACCTGTTTATGATTATGGAATTGGAGTATTCCCGCAGTGTTTGATTCTGCCTTCAGTTTATCACTAACAACTTGGCGAAGATTTAGGACCTCAGCAAGTTTTTGCTGCTTAATCCTGTCTCCTGGGGAGCCACAGCCCACAGAGAGTCACAGAGCTGTGTAATTCTGCATGTTCAACAGCACCATTGCTTTGTGTGGCTTAAGCAGCAAGGGCAACATTTAAAAATTGCCCTGAAGTGTTGGTACATGCGAGGAGCATTTTCAGCTCTGTGTGCTGACACCTGGACTAGTTTTATGCTGAGCTGGGCTGTGCCCTTAAATAAGGTTTAGGTGGGTTTTAGCTGTGAAGTGACACTACCTTTAGGGAATCCAAATTTACACCCAGGAGCCCACTTGTTTTTCCCACCCCGTGACGGTGGTGATGGGAGGGTGAAGTGATGGAACTTTGATCACACATCATTGTGTAGAATCCAGTGGAGTCTGGGCATTGTCTGCCTATCCTGAGATGAAAATTCATGATATTGGTTCATCTTAATCCAAAGTATAAGAAGCTTTATGAACTTCAAACCTAATTTCTTTGTAAGACCAATTCAAGAGTCATTCCTCAGCAGTAGGGAAGTGTGAGCTGTTTTGACACTGACAAGGTTAAACAGCAGCTGGAGGGGTACCTATGAAGCCTCATGTCTATCTTATTACTCATGGGCTGTTTCTCCTGTAACACCATAAAATCCTGGTGTAAAAGAGCCTGACCTGACCTGAGTAGAAAATGCCTTGGCTCATGGGCAAGCCTGGCTTTGGGGTGTGCCAGCTGCCCTCTGCTCTGCCTAAGACAGGCAAGAACCTTGCAGTTTTCTCTGTGTCTGGCTAAAAGGAGCAATGATGTACCGAGGTCTCCTTTGCCATGATAAGACATCCCGGGTTATTTCCCAGCATGAACCAACCCCAGATTGAGCTTTGGAACAACAAGAAAAGACACTACAATACACAGCACCACTTAAAGCCTCAGGAGGCTCTTTGAGACTACACTGTGAGGATGTTGTTGGGGTGTTTTCTCTCTTAAAGCCACCACAGAACCTCTTGTAGGTACAGGGCTGGCCTCAGCCCAGGCCCACAGAGTTCAGCAGGTGACCCATCATGGCCAGTTTGCCACAGAAGTAGAGAAGACTCCACAGTCAACTCCACAGAGCAGAAAACAGAGACCCCCCCCAGCCTACCTGTGGCAAGGATGACCTCCACGACAATTATGGTGCTTGCTTCCTGCAGGCTCAACACATCTTTTCCAACAGCCTATGGGAAGATGGGAGAGAGATGGCTTAGGGACTTCCAGATCTCCAGCTCATTCTCCAAGTCTGTGGGGGGCCCTTTGAGGACAAAGTACCTTGTCCCTGTCCTCACCACAGCCCTTCACTGTGGCTGGACAGCCTGGTCACAGGGGAACAAGAGCTCTGAAGATTCCCTGCCCTGGGAACGGATGAGCTGAACCACGTCCCTGCTCTGTGTTCAGTTCCCAGCACTGTGCAGAGCACAGGTTCTGAGGCAGTGTGGGGCAGGAGCAGCAGGTGTTGGCACCTCTCTGCTCTGCCTGTGGAGCTCCAGCAGTGCTGTGGCCATGCTGGTTCAGACAGCTCCACAGGGCATGGCACTGTGCCAGGCAAGCCTTAGGCAGGCATGTGGGCAAAGGGAACATCCAGCTTCTTACAAGCCTAAAGTTAGTGACTGCTTCCTTTGACCCAAGCAAAAAGAGGATTTGAATTCCTCCTTCTTTCCACGCCCCTGCCAAAATACCCAAGAAAGCTGCCTTACCTGGATGGTCACAGTTCCTGGGGACTCCAGCACCGTGTTGGTCAGGATGAGCCCATCCCTGGTTGCGATGAAATCGGTGCTGTTTTTGAGATAGTACTCGATGTTGGGGTTGACTTTCTGAAAAGCCAGAGAGTGGGTGATGAAACCACACTGTGCTTCACATGCATCTTCCCAACAACCCCTTGGCAGGACTTGTCCAAAACACCTTAGGTATGAGCAGGTGTGGAGAGCAAGAAATAAACCTGAGCTGAGCAGGTGAGAAAGGCTGAACTCAAATGTGTTCACTCTGTTGCTGAGAGGTCAAGAATGTATCACAAAAACATTTAAAAAATCCCAAGTCTTAACCCAGCTTAGGTTGGTAACTTTAGTACTTGGCCAAGCAAAACACACCCATGGAAGTGATCTGTGTGGGACTGGCTTTGGAAGAGGGGAGTCCAGCAGCTTCTCCCCATTACATCACACCATAAGAGGTTCTGATCTCTGTGGAATTTCCAAGGGAATATAACACGGAAAACTAGAGGACAACATGTGTTTGCCTCTCCCCACCTCCCCTCGCTCGTGTTTCCCGAACCTGCTTTAAGCCTGAAGCAGTGAGACAGAATATAGAGCACTTTCAGTTTCTTACATCAGGGAAATCCTCATCCATTGCCGTTATCACCAGGGGGCTGGAAGGATCCCCAGCTTGGTAGACGAAGCTTCTCAGGGGCAGCCCAACAAACACCGTCCCGTTGTAGACCCCCTTCTCGAAGTAGGGGGGATAATTACTTTTCTCAATGACCTTGATCTCTACAGTGGCTACAGAGTATTTCCTTATGTTGCTGACCTGGGTGGCCTGGAGAGAAAGAGAGAAAGATGCCAGACTTCTCCTGCCCCTGATGAGACATGAAAGGACAGGCTTGACCTGACACAATCCCAACTCAGCAGAATGTCCCCAGGGTTAATTCCTTTGCTGCCAGCACCCATGCCTGAGGGGAAACTCTCAGCTGCTGCAGGAGCTTTGCATGTGGGTTGGTGTAAGACATAGGTCAAACACTGGGCCCTTCAAAAGAAAGGGAGTAACCGAATTATTACTGAGGCCATTGACTCCCGTGGAACCCAGGCTGCTGCTCCCTAGAAATCCATCTGTGCTGCGTGGCTGGCTGTAAAGTCATAACTTACCATAACTTGCAACAGAAAGGAATCTGGGGAAGTCACTATTTTGTTCATGGTTAGATTCCCTGTGTCTGCATCCACTGAGAACACTTCGTCTGTATTCCCTAGAGAAAAGGCAAAGACCATTCAACCACCATTTCAAAAACTGACCTGGTGCTCACAGGCTCATTCTTCCACGTCTTAGTGAAAGTACCCTCAAAGTATTTCCCTTAGGTAAATACTATTTACCCAAAGAAAAATGCTGTTTTCCTTACCTGCCTGACTGCTCCAAAGGCTGGGAGTGCTGGCCAGGGGTGCAGGGGGACACATTAGATGTGTGTGAACCCAATTAAGTGAAGCAGGACAGCAAAGCTTTGCATTTCCAGTGCCTAGGCCCACATATTGCCAGTCTAAAGCATGATAAATGCCCAGAGCCTCTGGTGCAATTTGAGGACAGAAAATCTCCATCCAGTTCCCACTCTGCTCTGGGAATGCTTATTTCTCTCTACTGACTACGAAGGGAGCCTAGAGACAAACCTTGTATTTATGTATGGGTAGAAATCAGATTCCTACATCTGTGTGTAGATACATAGGTACATAAAAGTACCTATGTTGGATACATGTTGTAACACAAGCAGAATTTTTAGTTCTCTTCCTCACCCCGAGACACTGTGGGCTCTCTTTTGACAAGAATCTGAGTCATTGACTGTGGGGAGGGAGGCTATGCTCTGTCCAAATGCCAGTGGAATTTAAGGTTCTTTAATACATTTGATATCAGGAGTATATTCACAGCTGAGGTGCCATGAGGTATAAGAGGTAAAGGGAGAGGAACGCTCCACTTCACCAATATGATCTTCGCCTTGATCCTTTTGGAATCAAGACTAAAACAGGGCAGATGAGGTAGTGGCAATGTGCTGGGGAATAAAAACGTAATTCTGGGCAATGAATGGAAATTAGGCTGATAATGTGGGAATTTTAGATTCAGCTCAAAGACTGCATGAAAGTAGCACGACCAGATTTACAAAATCACATCCAAAAGCTTAAAGATAAGGGTTAAAGTGTTTTAAAGATAAGTGTTAAAGCATTTTAAAGGTAAAACACATCTCATCTCGCAAAAAAGCCAAAGTATTTTTGAAACAGATTTCATTGAGATCGGTTTGTGGGACTGTAATTCTTTTTTTTCTTCCACTCTGTACAGCCTGTTTCTTCTAGTTAATCCACAATGTTCTGTGGATCTAGTTATGTTTCTGTGACAGAAACAGAGGGGCAAACGCCAGGTCCTCCCTCCCATGCTCTTGGCAGGTACCACAGGAGACATGAGCAATGTCCCTTGTGGAAGGTGACGAGGTCTACTCACCCCCAACAATACTGTACACGATCCTGTCATTGATGGTGTAGTCGGGGTCAACAGCATAGATGGGTCCTGGCTCCAGGAGGAGCGGGTCCGTCTGCAACAGCAAGGCAAACAATCACACACCACAAGCCAGCACCAGATCAGCAAACAGAGCTCTCCCATCCCAGCGTGGATCCAGTGGCTCTGCCTGGGCAGAATGGGATTTATTGCTGGGAGGTGTCTGTGACAGGGCGGAGGTGAGACAGCCTTGAGCTGGTGTTCCTGCTCTTGCCTCTCCTGTGATGTGCTGTAGGAGCGGAGACAAGCAGTGCCGCTTGGGGTGGGGGCATGATGAAGGCTCCCTGTTCTGCTGA
Source organism: Oreocharis arfaki (assembly GCA_013398015.1). Classification (NCBI taxonomy): domain Eukaryota; kingdom Metazoa; phylum Chordata; class Aves; order Passeriformes; family Paramythiidae; genus Oreocharis; species Oreocharis arfaki. Next base: position 19,130 of record VZRR01005630.1, on the reverse strand, counting down.
ACCATCTGCATTACAACTGGAGACCAGCATGAGCTCATGGAAATTATTCAGTGCTTCCCACCGGGAACAGCCCCAGGGGCACGGTCTGAGCCCTCCTGCTCACCGACATCTCGGAGATGTTGACCCTGCCGGTGTAGGGGCTGCTGATGCAGACGCTGGTGTCGTTGTGGAGGTAGCTGCAGGGCAGGAACCAGGGTGCCCGGGTGTCACTCTGCTTGATGACGATGGTTATTGTTGCAGTGGCTGTGTTGGTGTGGTCGGGGCTGTTCACAGGCCTGTCCTGCCCCCAAGGCAAAGCACACTGGTGAGACACAACTTTCACTGCCAAAACAAGGGCCCATCTGCCAAAAGCAATGGCCTGGGGCTCTTTAGCCATTGTCACTCCGTTCTGTTTAATTAGCAAGTGAGAGTAGCTAAAGCAGTGGCTTATCTTGTTCTGCTGACAAAGGTGGGCTGACTGCAGGTCTGTCACTGGAATTATGGAGAGGGAAAGGCTGCTCCAAATGTGCCCCCCTCCAGTCCCCACCGTCCCTCCTGCTATCCCAGAGATCTCCCATCCAGACTCACCCTTCAGGTAAGAGGGACCAGGCAAACGGGGCATTCTGCTCTTCCCAAACCACTTACCCTCGCATACAAGAGCAACGTTGTTGAATTAAATTTGTCATAGTCCAATGCTTTTTGTAAATAAATTTCTGGGTTATTAACTCCTCTTATGGCAAAATAACCATCTGTGTCCTGGCAAGGAAAAAGGAAAAATCCTATAGCAGACTCAATCACAGACACATTCCAAATCCTGCTCATTGCTGTGTTTGTCATCCCAACTGGACCTTTAATCCTGGGGACCTGGATGAGGGGCAGTGTGGGAATGTCTGATCTACTTAATCTTTGGTACTGCACACTGGCATTGTCTGGCTGGTCAGAAAGGTTTGTTCTTGTGAATTTCCTCTCCCAGACCCCCTGCTTTGCCTGCCTATCTGCTCAGCAGCTTCTGGATGAAATCTATCACCTCATTTATTTCCTACATTTAGCAAGTTGCCAACAGTCCTTGATTTGGGGTTCCTAACAGCCAAACAATCTCACTTCCATGCACAAAAAAGGTCAAAGATGGCTCAGCCTTTGAGAGCTGGCAGGATCACCTGCCTTAGCCTAACACAGCTGCACTTCGAAAGAAACTGTAAAGACAAGTTGAAGTATCGTGCATCGCATTTTAGTCTATAACCTTCTCCACTTGCTTCGGTTCTCCTTTAATCTTATGCCTCTGAATTTCTAAATCCTTCTGGATTTACACCAATGTGAATGCAAAGTCTGATTTCAGAGCTGAAAAACTGGTGGTTTCTGTTCACAGAAACTTAAATTCCCCAGGGATATAGAAGTAACAGAGGCACTGTCTGCTCTTTCCACAATGCTTTTCAAAAATGCAAGCATACATGTGGTTTTTCTCTTGAATTTCCTTTTGATTTTCGTTTACAGCCAGCCCTTGCACTGTAGGCTGGCATTAGTTTCACTGTGTGCACAACACATTTCCTGTGCTGCTATTGGCAGTTAGGGCAAGGACTCCTTTCCCCACCAGACTCAGAGCAATTCTGAGCTCCCTGAAGTACAAAGGTCTCCTGATATGTTTACAGATCATGCCAACAAGACTTCCCTGAGTCATATGGCTCTGAATATCCTAGATAAAACTTTAATCTGTACAGTGCATTTAAAGTGTGAGCAATAAGAGAATTCAATACCTGCAGCATTAATGGCTCTGTTCTGCTAACCAAATCAATGTCTGGGTTTTGTAAAAGATGAGAGAGCTAAATTCAGTGACCTTCTGAAAGCCAGGGCTCTTCTGAATCCAGCTTCCCCAGAGCTACTGTTTGTCCCCAGAGACGCTCACCTGCACTGTGGTAGTGAGTTCATAGTAGATGGTGTCCAGGTCAGCATCAGTAGCACTTAATTCTCCACGGGCTACAATGGCTGTGTCCACTTCTGTATCCTGAAAAAACACGTTGCTGTGGTTATTGTCTGTGTGAAATGGACTGAAGTCCTCTCCCTGCTGACCCTTCCTCAGCCCCACAGCACTCAGTGAGGCAGTGCCCTCGTCCCTTCCAAAAACCCCTTACCTCTGGGACATCCCTGGTGAGGTTCGGCTGCGCAAACACAGGGCTGTTGTCGTTCTCGTTCAGAATGGTGACCAGGATTTCCAAGGAATAGCTCTGCAGAATGGGCAAATCAAAGAATCAAAGACAAAAATAGACTTTTGGGGCTGATCCAGCTTTGCAGAGTGACCAGAGGGGATGGTGTGAGCACAGGGGCTGTATGGGGCTGGGGTTTGCAGAGAGCCCACATCCTGGGGTGGGACTGTGGGCTTGCGGGCTTGCTCCCACCTCTTCCCCCCTGGCAGAGCCTTGGTGCTCTCTGTGACTCTGAGAGCAATGTGCCTGTCCACAAGAAGGACATCTGCCCATCCCAGTGTGGGGATTAGGAAGAGCAGAGGGAAGCAGGTGCTGCCTGCAGAGCCTTGTCCCAGGACTCAGCGTTAGAAGAGCACTCACCTGGCCAGCAGGGTCCCTGCAGATCAGGTACATCAGCAGCGCGGGGTCTTCCTGCATGAAAAACAAACCCATGCACCGTAGAAACAGCCCAAGAGTACAAACTCTGGCTAAAGCAAATGAGCCAAATTCATGCTTTGCTGATTCAGAAACTGTGCTGGGCTTTATCGTATTTTCAGGTGTATCTAACTTTTCCTTTCTTTCCTTAATGCTGGGATCTTGTTTATGATGATATCAAAGCAGCCCCTTCTTCCAGGCTCTCTCCCTGCAATTCCTGTAAGAGGTTGGCAGAGCTAATCTGCCATTCTCTCTCACCTCAGGTGAATTCAAACAGATTTCTTTTAAAATTGAATAAATCAGAAACATTCCAGGCAGCAAGTACAGTGGCACCTGCGGGGTGTTAACTCTGGCTGTTGCTCTTTGCTCAAGTAAATGAGGGTTTTTACATTGAAAGGGAACTTAAGGATGCCTGTGGCTGAAACAGAGCACTCCAGGGAGCTAAAATAATTTAGCAGCAACCTAAGTGAACACAATGACCTTTTATACTGCCTTTCTGCTTCACACAAGATGACAGAATCCCAGAATGATTTGGGTTGGAAAGGACTTTAAAGCTCATCTCATTCCACCCCCCTGCTACGGGCAGGGACACCTTTCACTATCCCAGGTTGCTCCAAACCCCATCCAGCCTGGCCTTGGACACTGCCAGGGATCCAGGGGCAGCCACAGCTTCTCAGGGCACCCTGTGCCAGAGCCTCCGCACCCTCACAGGGAAGAATTTCTTCCCAATATCCCATCTAACCCTGATCTCTGGCAGTTTGAAGTCACTCCCTCTTATCCTGTCATTCCAGGCCCTTATAAACAGTGTCTTTTCATCTTTTCTGTAGGCTCCCAAACTCACACAACTGAAATAACTTATTTCCTTTAGAAAAAGGTTAAGAATCCCTGGAAGCCCAAGACTCCAAGTTGAAACTCATTGTATCCCAGCATTATCCATCCCATCCTTACAGCCTGCCAGCTAAAGGCTTACCTCATAGTCCACACACTTTGTCAGCCACAGCTCAGAGCCCTCAATGGTGAAGAATTCGCCATCGGGGAAATTGGGATCAATTGTTAGGGTGAAACCTTGCTCCACTTGGATGGTGGTCACCATGTAAGGACATGCATTTTCAGGAACACTCTGTTTGCTGTTATTGACAGAACATCCTGGAAAAACGCACAAATAAGATGCAAAATTGCCTGAGGATTCACATTGAGAAGGAGTTGGGTGAGAGCTGTGGTGACAAGTTGTGGAGCAAAGCTGTCTCGGAGCATAGCAACCTCCCACGTGTAACAGGGCCGCCCCCTCCCATGGGAGACATTCCTCAGAGACAAGGACCTCGTGGAAGAGCTTACCTGGTTCCTGTGCCGAAACCTGTGCCAAGAGGGGCAGCAGGAAGAGTGCAGACATGAGGAGCCAGTGAGGAGTAGCCATGGTGAGCTGCCAGTCGCTGAAAAATCCCTTTTTCCAACTAAGCTGATCTCCTCTGTGTTCCGCCCTGTGCCCTTGTCTGCGTTCACCACTTTATGGCACCAAGAAACACCGTCTGGCTGTGGATTGCTGTGGTTCAACCTTTGCCTCTTTGCCCTATTGGATGACTTATTGAAGGATTTACCAGTCATGGAACGCGATGACGCATAAAACCTTGCTGCTTCTTTTTTCCCCTGGGTCTTTCCTACCCTAAGCTCTCTGTGGCAACAAGGATATATCTGAAGCAGTGCAGAACTCAGAGTCAAGCCCCTGCCCAGCTGAGCATGAAGGACAAGGGCTGGTACTTGGGAAGCTGCCTGTGTACTCCAGCCCCTCCCACTGGGAAGGGGGCAAATTTGGTTTCTGATGTGCCAGAGATGGGGCCTGTGTCCCACAAGGTGAGCAAGTGGATCCCAGCAGGCTCAGCTGCAGCCCAGGGAATATCCAGCAACTTTGTAGGGAAAACATATCTCCTTCTACCTCCCTGTTTCCAGAGATGCTTCCCAGAATCTCCTTCCAGGAGATTCCACACCTGGAAACCTTCAACTATTTGAATCTCAGCAGCTTCCTGAAGTTTTCAGGGGACCTCTGTTCTCATTGATCTTTTAAAATTCTTTCTGATTTCAGGAAGTTCTCAGATGCTGCATCTCAGCCAGGCAGTTATCAGCAGCTTAATGAAATCCAGGCTGTTGACACTCCATCCAAAAGTATTCCAAAAGGACTCTTTCCTAGCAGGGACTTCCTATGGACCAAAATGAACAGCTGCCAAGGTTTGTTCATCTCCTCAGTAAAGGAATGGTGCTTAGGTGGGAGCATTTGAGTGGGAACAGCTCCTTTTACAGGTGTCAGGTCTGTCATAGATGGTGAAAACTGCTGGAGCAGCATGGGTTGGGCAGGACTGCACTCAGCACAGGATTGCAGCTGAAGATCCTATTTTAGAGCTGCTCTCCAAAATCCATTGGTTTTACAGGAAAGCTGGAGTGGCTGTTCCATCATAGGGGGGCAATCTGCCTATGTGGCACAGGGACAGCACATAAAACTCATTAAGTGGTGGGAACAAATTATTCCTTGTGGAGCTTTGTCTTTAGCGGCTCTGACAAAGCTGGGCCATCAACTCCAGGGGCAGAATGGAGTGGAAACAACTTTTACAGTGAGTATCTCTGTTGTGTCGCTCTCAGAATATTTATTTGCCATAAAACCTAACATCTGGCTTTGTTCTTGCTACATGGAGCCCTGATTCTGATCTCTGTGCACAGTTGGGCTGTAGGCACTCCTCAGTCCCAGCCACATGTCCCACCATGCCTCATGTTGGGGAATCCTGGCAGAATGCTTCTCCCCTGCATTTCTAATCATCCAAGACCTTGTAGTGGAACCACCCTTATTCCAGTTTCCCAAAGAGCAGCCAAGGCACAGGCACAGCTAACCATCTTTATTTGGGATCAGCAGCAGGCAGCCAGATGCCAACACAGAATGGAAGGAATGTGCTTTACCCAGGCTCCATCTACTGACCGCAGTTCACACCCATGTACATTTAACTTTGGATAATCTCAGAGGTTTCATTGGCTTTTGACTGGTTTCCAGGAGTACTTTTATTTGTTTGCCTATCTCAAGAGTTTTTCCTAAGCAAGAGCTTCCCTGTTTATTTTCAAGGCCATACATGTGCAAAGCTGTCTTCTTGGCTGTTTCTTCCCCTTCACCTTCATTCAGAACCATCTGTATCTTCCTTCATGTCTGCAATCAGCTGCTTAGAGAAGGGGCAAATGTACTGGCTGGTAATGGCAGCAGCCTCCCTGGCATCTCTGTCCGAGCGGCTGTGGGAGGGGAAAAATGAGGGATAGTTCATTATTCCCAGGAGCATGGACTGCAGGACGTGTGACAAGGCCACCTTGTGACATTCAAGGATGACTCCGAGGAGCAGGTGTATGATAGAGGGATCATGGCTGCCTGCTGCCAGGCACTCCACAAATGCACAGTGGTGTTTCACCCCCATTGCGGACAAAAGAGGTACTGAGGGCCAGGTTACTCCTCCTTATTATAGTGATTTAAGAGTTAGATGTCTAAGGGAAAGTTTTTGGGCACTAGGAAGAGACAATATCCAGGTGTGGGACAACCCATCTTGAGGTGTGTGTTTGAATCAGCAGCTGAATCCAGACAGGGTAGCAAAGGCTTTCTTTCAATTTTAACCATTAGATCACATTTCCTAATGGGATGAATAATTGCTTCAATCCAGAATGAAAACTCTTACGAAATTATTAGGAAAAGATACTATTTTGCTTCCCTGGGTTTTACCGGTTTTAACAACTGCCTTTTCTATGGCTATTCATAAAAGTCCTCTTTTGGCTTCAGTATTGTGGGGCTCAGGGCCACAGAGGTGACCACTCTCTCCCACCTACCTGGTGTTCAGAAAGCTCTGGTACAACCAGAGAAAGCAAAGTTCCTCAGGGTTGCTTACTCCCTCTCTCTCCTGCACCTCTGGGTTGACCGGGCCAGGAGAGCTGGTTTAGATAAAGAAAATCAATAATAATTAAAACCTCCAAAACACCAGTAATGGAACCATAACCACCGCAGAGCAGCATTTGCACCTTGTGTTGTATCTGCTGCTGTGCTCACAGACACAGCCTCAGTGGGGGCTGCTGGCCCAGTGTGGCAGTGAGAGCCATGGCTGGGGACCGGGACACGAGAGGTTTCCTCTCACCTGCGCTTGCGGCCCATGAGGTTTTGGATGAATTTCTGAACCTGGGCGTTGCCTCTCATCTTGCTGTACTCGCTGGTGAACAGCCCATCCGAGTGCCTCTGGGACCTGCGTGGGGACAACATGGGACAGCGGCTGCTCCCCCCAGCCACGGCACGTGGGACTCACCACGAGGCACAGCAATGCCTCTCCTCCCACCACTATGGCACCCCGTACCCCTCCCCTTCTCCTCCTCATCTTGGGCAGCCCAGGCTGGCTCTGCAGCTGGAGAGCTCAGCTCCATGGGCAGCCCCTCAGTGCAGGGATCCCATGTCCTGCTGGAGACTTCCCTGCCCCAAGACAGTGGATGTGTTTGGTCCTCACCTGTCCTTGAGGCCCACCAGGTTCTTGACCAGCTGCCGCACGTAGGCGTTGCCGTTCATCTTGCTGAGCTCACTGTGGAAGAGCCCGTCTGCGTGGCGCTCCGACCTGCCCGTTGGAACAGGGAAGGGGGTCAAAAGGAATGGCTTAAAAACCACACAAGAAAAGGCATTAAACACTGCTGCCTCAAGGCAAGGGAGTCCCAAACACACACGGGCAAGAATTCGTGCCAAACTTCGGCAAAGTTTCACAAAACAAGGGAAAACCTTACAGGAGTTTAAAAAATGTCTTTGTTAAACTTCACACAGGAAAAGGACCTGCCCTTGCTTTTACTGATGTAATCACCTTGCCACCAGGATTTCGGAATGTGGGGTTATTGCTGATTCAGCACGAAAGAGTAGGGCGAGGGGCTGGAGAAGTAATAAACGAACACCCAGAGACACAAAGCTGAGGAACACTTGGATAAGGGCAGCAAAGACCAGCCCCTCGGTGAACTTGGTGAACTTACAGAGTTGGCTATTTCTGGTTATGTTTTCATGGGATCAGGCTATTGGAAACAGAAACTTTCACCTCTATCAGGCTGTGTAAGTGCACATCAGAAAAACAGACTCTAAAGTGTCTTTGTAACTGTGTTCGTTTTGGGCATCACAAATTTTCTCCTGAATTAAGTCCAATTAGCATTCCCACTCTGAAGCAAGAAAAAACATTTCCAGTATTTGGACTCATTTAACTAAATCTGTTTAGGGAAGAAGAAGATCCACAAGCAAGAAGATGCAAGTTCAGGAAGGCAGCTAAAAGGCTGGGTTTATAGCTAGCAGGCTTTTGAACAAAAACTGTGGAGAAAAAGGAAGCAGAGTCCCAAGAAATGCTTACCTCTCCCGGGACGGCAGAGATGCTGAGAAGTGGGACAGGACAATCATGGGAATAATTACTTGCCACAGAGTTGTCATCACGGAAACCATGTTCACTCCTGAAATAAAGCACAAGGTTTTGTGAGCAGCAGGACAAGTGATGTTGGTGTGTGCCTGGTGCAGTTCATGTGCCCCACAGAGACAGGGCTGGGGAAACACCACCACTGTAATTAAACCAGGCAGGAATTCCTGCCAGCAGAGATAAACACCTGGACACATCTGCAAGGGGCTTTCAGAAAAAAAAAAATTATATGTGCTAAATGAAATTCATCTGCACACAGAGGAAGGGAAGGGCTCATATGCATGCCCATATCCACATATCCTCTAGTCTTTCAAGAAGGAAAAACGAAGTAACAAACATTTGCAGTCACAGCAGACCCTCCAATTTTGTTCTCTTACCGAAATAAAAAGAAAAGTACATTTTGTTTATCACAAGCCATTGCATGTTTTCCCCCTTCATTCCCAGGTGCTCACCCTTCCTCAAGGATCACGCAGCAGCTCTACCTGTAATTTATAATACACTTCTTTTGTTTTTGCCTTCCTCCTGCAAAGAAACAAACCTTCATCACTGTCCTGTAAACTCTCAGATGGCACTTGCAAACCTCCTCCCACTTGGTTTTTACTTTATTCTGAAGCTGAACAGTACAAAGAACATGACAGGACTGTCACAGAATTCTGAACACTTTCTAGCCACCCTTCTGGGATTGTTTGCTGCTCTGGAGGTGCTGCAAGATGAGAAGAGGCACAAGGAGAAAGAACAAGAGCGAGGGATTTATACAGAAATTTATTCACTGTAAACCACAGAGCAAGCATTTAACAGCGGCTGCAGAGCAAACAGAGGAGAGGATGAAGGAGTCCTAAGCTTCATCTCACACACACTTCGAGCTTTCGTGTTGTGTTCTCCCGCTTGATCCAGCTTTGAAGGGATGGAATAGTAAAACAAGAAGGACATTTCAAAGATCAGACTCCTACTGGAGTCCAAACAAGGCAGACTCCACAGTCCTGGGATGCACGAGGAGCTGAAAAGAGCTGAAAACATCAAAACCAGAGCATCCTTGGCCAAGGGAAAGCTGGGTCCTGAGCCTGTCCTTCCATCTGCCCAACAGCTGTCACACAATGCCTTGACCCCAGGAACTCACCTCAGTATTTGGCCTCTCCTGGGCTGGCATTTCTCTGGGAGCACCATATTTAAGAGACCATTTAAAACCCCATCCCTGGCTCCAGAGTTTCCCCTCTCTTCATAACCTTTCTAGCTGCTAATTGGTGATCAACTTCTCTTTTCTCTTTCTGGACATAATTTTGTCTCCCCTGGGTAGACCATATTTGCTTGCTGAAGTTCCCGGAAGCAGTGATGGCTGTTGGGGAACTTCTGCCTATCAATAATGATGGCATTGTTTTTTTAAATTAGTCAGACCACAAGGAGCAGGTAGATCTCCAGTGTCATCACAGAAGGGCTGTTTAACCTCCTTAAGGTACTTCCAAGCTTTCCATTTCCTCCCCATTGATGCTGGTTTTCAAGGACTGCAAGCTCTTTGGCCACTGGGACCTTTAGCTGAAAGAACTAGGCCCCAAGCCAGCCTAGGAGCCCTGAGCAGGGAAATCCTCCATCCTCCATAGGAGGACATGGATGGCCTCATGGCAATGGCTCAGCAGGGCATCACAGAAGTCTGAAATCCACCCCCCAAAGTGAAAGAGGGGGGAAGGCAGCACGTGCAGCCCACCCGCCCCAGCTGGGACTCACCAACCCTGGTCGTTCCCGGCTTGCAGCTGATGCTCCACTGCCTGCTCCTCTCAGGGACCCCTATAAATCTGCAGCCTTATCAGGAGCAGTTATTTGTATAAAGATATGGATATGAGCAATCATGATTAACAACAAATAATGCAGCGGGGCTGGAATGTCCTTTTAATTACCTGATCGGGTCAGTCACAGCAATTTGATGGAATATTTCTGCTGATGGATAATAATTCCTGCTTCTGCCTATAATGACATTTGTTGGGCAAACATCCCTGTACCAATTGATTCGCTACGATTGTCATCATTATTTCCTGGCTTTAATTACCTCTTGATAGGAGCTTAATCTTCTGTTCTTGTCTTTTCATCCTGGCTTGGGCTATTTTTGCAATTGCCAGGATCTGTCAGTGAGTCCCTGTGTGCATCGGCGATTTGGCTGAACGACGTGTCACTTTTTTGGGCAAGCATTGCCTGATCAGTAGGATCAGGGATGACTTTTCCATGAGGGGACAACACTTTCCAAGCTGTGGTTTCACCTGGGAAAGGTCTGCCGAGCACAAATTTTGTCACAGCATCTAAAAAACCAGCATACTTATACATGCATGGAAAACATCCCGAATATATTCCCTGCCATTGCTGGGGTTTGGAACTGTTGGTCTCAAATACTGCAGCTAAAGGTGGCATGGAAATGGAGGAAGAAAATAGGATTACCCTTTCTCTCCTTCTTTATATTGTATAAAGTAGCTTGGAAGGAATAATCACCATAAATAATTTTTTTAATCTTCCAACTGGAGAAACAGAAGCTGTATTACACTTTTTATCTACTCATCTTTCTTCTTCCTTGGAAAAGCAGAGGGTATCCCCATGACTAGAGGACAGGGAGGGTCAAGATTTTCCCCATCATCTTTCCCTTGGAAGAATGCCCCAGGCCCTGACGAGCAGAACCTCAGCCCTCCAGCCTGTGAATGCAGGCTGCAGCCAGAGCCCTGCAACAGGGACAGGGGAAAACAGCAGGGACACTCCAGGTCCCATTCCAGGGCTGGAACACCGAGACATGCCATGGCCAGCGCTAGGACAGGGGAGCCCATTTCCTCCTCTGGGACAGCACAGGTCAGTCCTGCACTGGTCCAGGTATTTCCAAACCGCTTTCCTCTCCTGTCTGTACCTGCTTTCTCCAGCTGCCTTATCTGACTCTGCCTCTGCCTCTGCCTGCAGTGATGGTGGCAGCTTCAGGTTTATAGAAGAGGCTGAACAACATCTAAGGAGCTAAAAATTACTAATGTGATTTTTCTTCCTTTGCAAACAACCTCAGTGGGTCCGAAGTGCCCCCAAGCTCTGGGTAAACTCGGTTTGCCATGAGAATCTGGATGAGGACAGAGAGGAGGTTGGAATTACGAAGTGGCCCCACGATGGCAGCAGAGGGTGAGTAACAGACAGTCTTCCGGGGACTGGAAGAACATGAAACAAGCAACCTGATTAACCACTTCGCAACAAAAAATTGCGTTTGCCTCCAGCAGCAGAGGCAGAGTGAAAAGGTGATAGGGTAAAAACCAGCGTGGCTATGCCCAGCACTGCTGCAACTTAATGCAGGTGACAACCATGGGCTTGAGCTCCCATGCAGCTCTGAAGGCCCCTGATGAGGAAATTCAGGGCAATGAAGAGAACTGAAAAGCATTTGCAAGCTGAAATTTATAACTGAATAAACCAGAGCTCAAACCAAATCCTCAGTCCTGAAACAACATCTGGTTCCCCTTAACCAGAATTAACATCAAACTCTCATCAGGAGACATTATGGAAATAGGAGTAATAAAGAATGCTGCTTAACAATATCAGTCGAAAGGAGCTTTGTGAATTTGCAGCTTGCTTCTTCCATTCTCCATCTGTGTGAACACTCCAAGCCCCAGCAGGGGAGTGGAGATTCCCCTTGCCCATATCCAGCAGGCACAAAGCAGGATTAAATCACCCATTTACATGGAATCTAACCCATCATATCTGTGCAGCATCACTGCAGAGAAAAGCTTTCAGCTTTTTTCTGGCTCTAAGAGTGATACAGGAAGTGACTGGCCTCGCCTGATCCCTGCTCCTGTACCACTGCCACGCCTGTGGGCGCAGGAAGCCAGGGCTGGACCGATGCCAGCCCCGAGCTCCCAGACTGACCCATCTGTGGCACGTAACTGCTTTACAGGATTTTAGCAAAGTGCCACAAACAGGTGACACTGAGGAGTGCTGAGGCTGTGCAACCACGCTCCTTGAAGGCAGCAGGAAGAAATGCCCTAGGACAGGACAGAGAAGAGATGACCTCAGGGTCATCCCTGAGCTGCCCTGAGGACGCTGCCAGGTGTAAAGCCATCAGGATCTTTGTGCAGTCTCTTGTGCTTAGGCTTGACACTGACTGACATGCCCAGCGTGGAGAGACCTGTGATGGGATGCATTAAGTAAATCCAGTTGCTGTGGGTGCCAGGGCTATTCCCAGTAGCCACGCTGATGGCTGGGGACACCCTCGTGCCCACAGAGAGCAAAGATTATGAAACACAGGGGCCACTTCCCTTCAACACCCAGGTTCTGGTTGCTGCTCTGTCTCAAAGGCATCAGAGCTGAGAATGGAATTGAGGAAGGTCTTTTTCCTCCTCTTTACAGAGGGAGGGGTCACCAAATCTGCAGTGTGAAAGGCAGCATCTTAGAACCACATTAAATGCTTTGGCCCCAAATTTGGCAATATTTGAGAGAGCGTGTGAGCCTGGCCTTTTTCGATGTTGGAGGTTAAGACAAGAAACTGCATCTTGGAAAAGAGAGGATTTCGTCACAGAGTTACCTATCCTGGCCCACAGCACAGGGAGGATGCAGGCAGACTCAAAAATCGGCACTCAGAGCTCTGGGGGGTCATTGCTGTTTATTGAGGTCAGTCCTTACAAAGTTTGCCCAACCCTTGCCAGCCTGTCCAGAATCCAGATCCCAGGATGTGATGGAGCTGCTCTTTTTCATGGAGACACCTTGGCTGGCCAAAACACTTCCCAAAATCTAACAGCCTCTGCACCACGGCTTTGGGATGGCAAAGTGCACAAGGGTCAAGCCAAGCCAAGAAGGCTGTGGGAGGACTATGCCATGTCCAGCAATGGTGTCCTAAGTCCTGATGGAGCTGTCCAGGTGCAGCTGACCTTTGGGGAGCCCAGCACAGGCTCTGCCCCATGCAATGGCAGCACCAGCCCAAGGCAGGGGAGTTTATTGAGGTCAGATGGTACTAGGAACTGCATGGCTAAATCCTTCCTGCGTAAAATACCCTTTAATCAGCTTATGGGGTGTTCAGGAACTTCTACCTCCCCCATTCTTTTTTCCCCCTCCCTGTGTCTGTGTGAGGCCATGTGGGCAGTGGGGATTGTCTCTAGCGTGTTTGCAGGTGAGCCTGGCCCACACCACTGCGATGATGGTGACGCTGCTCCAGCTGAGAGCAGATTGGAGGCGATTCCTTGCATCACTCCCAGGTCCTTAAGAGAAAGGACCCTAATTGGAATAAGGGGATTGGAGGATTTAGCCTTCTAAATGCTCCTTTTTTGCACAGGATGCTTTCAGGAGTGGTTTTAATCTTTACCACCCGATTGCGTGATTTTGGCTGCAAGAGTGAAGAGTGGGATGGAAGGAAGAGGCAAGCTGGACAGCCCAGGCAGCCTTGGAAGAAGGAAAATAACAGTCCCATATGGTCATGGAACCTCAGAAAAACACTTAGCCCAATCTCAAAGGGGCAAATTGGGCTAAGAAGGTGTGTAGATCCAGGATATGTGTGTCTCTCTTTCTACCTACCCACCAGCAGCAGAGCTTGGATTGCCTGTGTCTCTCCTCTACTTTGTTTGACTGGAACACGTGTCACCTTTCTGGATTTGCACTAGTTTAAAATGAAAACCAGATGTGAGGGACAAAAGCAAAAAAGGTCACACACCTGCAGTTGTGCCTGCTTGCTCTGAAGTCAGGAGGGAAGGTGCTGGACACACTGGTGACATCCATGGCTGGCAGCATTATCCAGGGGCAAGGACAGCACAACATTTGTCAGGAGCTCTGGGTTGTGCTGGAGCAGACCTCAGTCATTTTGCTTCCTGCCAAACCCTTGGGTGAAATCTGCAGTAAACCCCACCTCCTTTGAAGGAAAAGATTAAATATTAGGTGTTTGGCTCATATTGGAGAGAAAAAAAAAGCCCTCAGATGCTTAAAACATTTTGCTAAGAATTGGGAAGAACAAGGGGGAAGGTATCCTGTTGGTACAGGGGTGGTGCCTTGGGAGCTGGAAGGGTGCCTTGGCTCCTCTGAGGACAGGATGAGAGGTGCTTTGCAAGTGACAACACCCCTTATGCCCCTGCTCTGAAGCAGGGATAGGTGCTAAGCCACAGGGTTCCCTGGGGTGCCTCCCTAGGGATGCTCTCCCTGGGGATGCTGGATGAGCCAGGCCCATCCTGCAGCAAGCAGGGAATAGCCTTGAATCTGGAAGGGCTGCCATGAGGCACTTCCCTCCTGCAGGCAAATCATAGAATCATGGAATCCTTGAGGTTGGAAAGGACCTCCCAGACCATCGAGTCCAACCTGTGCCCAACCCCCCCCGCCTTGTCACCCAGCCCAGAGCACTGAGTGCCACATCCAGGCCTTCCTTGGACACCTCCAGGGAGGGGGACTCCACCACCTCCCTGGGCAGCCCCTTCCATTGCCTGACAGCCCTTTCCATGAGGAAATTCTTCCTGAGAAGAAATTCTTCCTGCCTGCTTGGGAATGGCTATTGCAGGGGGAAAGAAGGGTTGGTTTTACTGTGGCTGGCACTGTGATCCAGAAAAGGAAAAGCCAGGCTCCGGGCAGTCTTTTTACAGGAAGAAGGGAACTCTGTTTTCCCAACCTGTGAGTGCATCACGGCTGTCTCCCTGTCACCAAGGAAGCCCAAAGTAGTTTTTAAAGACAAGCTGTCACCCCTATCAATCACCTGCTGGAATTTTACACCGTATGGAACTTCTTCCAAAGCTCCCCTGGTTTTCCCTGGGCTGGTTTTCCTGCCCAAGTGGGAAAAAAAATTGCCTGCTCCCTGGTAACGTTCCCAGGGTGGAACAACACGTCCCAGTGCAGGTGTCACCAAAACTGAAGGAAAAACAAAAAACTCTCCAACAACATTTTTAGTGTTAGAGAATCAAGGCATTACTTTATTCTGGCCAGGATGTGCAACAGAAATAATTTCATCCAGACATTGCCTTGGCTGTGCAGAGAAAATCATGCCTTGATTCTCTAACACAGGGACATGACCACACTGGGTGGCTTCCTCCCCAGGCCTGCTCTGGCCATCCTTGCTCTGCTGGCCCAGCACTGCTCCCTGCCCAGCTGGAAGCTCCCTGTACCTGGAGTACGGGAGTGCCGAGTGTGCTCACACTTCCCATGTGTCTGGCCTTATCACAGCTCTAATTGGCATCAGCGCCGTAATCTCAGCCTCCAGCTGTTTGCTGTGTCCGGGGAAGAGGAGAAAGCACTTTGGGGAATTAATTTGAAATAGAAGAACGATGTGCTCTGCGTCCTGTCTGGCAGGCCCAGCTGTCCCAGGTGTGCCGTGCCAGCACCGAGCACAGCAGCTCTTGGCACAGCTGCTCGGGCTGCATTTCGGCTCATCCCTCCCTGACTTTGTCAGGGACCTGAAGGGACACCCCTTCCAGTGAACAGGAACAGGCTTTGTCAAGATGAGCGTGGAGGGAGGTGCACTTACAGGCACTTGCTGCTCCCAGTCACACCTTTCCTCGCCTTTCCTGCTTGTGTTGTCTTCCACTTCTCCCCCTGCCCAGGAGGTTTTTCCCAACGAGTGGCTCTAATAAGCTCACTGATGTTTTAAACCCAGTAGGAGCTCCTAAGTTATATTATTTTGATCTGTCCTGTGCCACGAGCTCTTGTATCTCACCAGATCACCCTTGTGTGAGACCAATTATGTGGTTATACTGAAACCAGGCATCCACAAAAACATCTAGTTTTGACTCCAAGCAAACAGATATGGAAAATCCAGCCATTTTCTCCATAGTTTCACCCCCACAGCTAACCACTAGCACTACTTTTTACACCTTACATGGATTTATCATGATTTACCAGAATAATAAATATCAAAAGATCCATTCAGTGTGTAAATAATCCCTGCAGCTTCTCAGAAGTGGACTGGGAGAGCCTGGAAAGCCCAGAGAGCAGTGCCATCCTCTTCCCTCTCTTGCAAAAGTTCACCTGAGAGGGGGGATGCTGCCTCTGCCTCTTTTCTGAGAAGTGCATTACAGGAGATTGGAAAGCAGGATGGCTTTGTTGCGGATGAGTCTCTCACAGAGAATTGCCCGGCTGAATATGGCAAATAAAAGGAACACGATTGGCCTTGAAAGCTCTTTGTTTTCCTCCCTTTGTCCTTAACCTGAAGGCAGCCAGGAGAGCTGATGCTATTAGGGCACTATTCATCAGACAAGTTTGGCACATGTGTCCTGAAACTTTGGCAGCCACATTGTTCCCCTTTTCTATTTAAATCTGTAGTGCCTCAGATGTGAAAAATTATGGATAAAAGTTCCATCTTCTCGTGGAGATTCTGACAGATGTCTCACTTCACACACTTCCTGATCCTTTGAACTGTCTGGGAATCAAATCCTCCATTAATTTATCCTGGGGGAGTCTCTGGAGGACTCCTCCTGGCTCCTTGGCAGGGGACCAGCCTCCCTTGGTCGGGGACCAGCTCCACCACAGCCACAAACCACACTGCTTATCTTCCTGAGTTTCTCTTCCAAACACTCAAAAACACTCCGAAAAGGCAGATATCCCATTGGTTTGTTGGTCTGGGTCTTTTCCTGGTGCTGCCCTTTTCCTGACACAAGGAGCAGCTGTGGTGCTTCCACAACTCCTGTCATAGTGGGATGGGGAACGAGGACACTGCAGGCTGTGCATCCAAAAAAGGGTTGTTCCAAAACACCAGGCACATCAGACCCTCTCCAAAAGTCCTGTAAGCAGTCCCAGTCCATCACTCTGGCATAACTCCTCTGGCTTTCCATGAGGGTGACCCACGACTCTGTCCTTTGTCATCTGTTTTTTCATACAGTGACATGACATGACTTCTTTGGATATGCTGATGTATGACAGACTTTCCTTCTCCTCTGCTAGGAGGGCAGTTCCTCTAATCCAAGAAAGGAATTGCGTTTAATGTCTGTAGCCTGTTTGCCATGGAAGCACTGTCCTAATTAGTGGTTTGCATGGCTACTCACTGTTGGAAGTCGAAAGCATTATTTCACATTAGTTAAATCCACTCCAGGATTAAACTAGTTTAGGATTAAGGCTCTGTTAGTCTGGAATATGGGCTTCCACACTGAGAGTTAAGTCATTCAGCACTAACCCACACAAAAAATGGAGACAATGAATGTAAATTAACTGTTAAGGGGGATTAGAGGAATGGCACTAATCCCTGTGGGAAGGCAGGATGCCAGCAGTCATGTTTCCATCCTGCTCTCTTGACTGCTCAGGTGGTTTAAACATTAAAAAAAATAATAGTATTCTATCCACATAGTTTCATTAATGCACTTCAGGGCCTCCATTGACTAATTTGAGTTGATTTCTCCGAATAAAAAGGTCTCTAGTGAAAGTGGTTCTGCTGTCCCAGCTCCTCGCTGAGTGAGGGCTGTGTCAGGAGTCAGGCTTTAGGGATCAAACCCAGACAGGAAAAGCTGTGACCAGATGATGGAAACCATCTTCCTTGTCTGAACTTCCCAGCAGATGAGGTATCACCAAGCTCCAAACCTGGCAGATGTGCAACCATGCTTCTGTCCCCCTGAGTCCAACATAAACCATTCCCAAAAGGAATGTAAAGATACAGCTTTGTGAGTACCCACTTGGGTGCTAGTGACAGACAGATCTAGAGCAAGACCTGGTCCCACTCAGGCCAGGTGAAATTGTCTCTCCTGTCTTTGCACACTAGAAGAGGGAGATGACCAGAAAAACAAATCCGTGGGTATTGAGATCAACATGAGGATGGGCAACCTTCACTGGGATGAGAGAAAAGGGTGGTACAACTCTAGCTACTAAAGATACGGCATTCTTGCCAGCTTTACAGAAGACCTGGAAGCTCCACCTCTGGAGATAGAATTTAGGCAGCCAGACTGTCATCCAAGTGCTTAAACCAAGGGAATTTTCTCCTACTCATGTATGAAATTGCAGAGCCACAGAAGCTGGGCAAAACAGACTGTGTGGATCAGCTGCTGTTGGCCCAGTCCAAGGGAAGGACAGTGCCTGGATCTGTATCCTGTGGCTGACACCAGGGCTGTGGCCTTTCCGTGCTGCACATGATGAGGGGTAACCATGACCCTTTCCGAAACAGAGTCAGGGAACTGGGGGCACCAAGGGCAGGGTCTGGAGAGAGGATTTCTCCCATGAGTCTCAATAGTTCAGATGAAACTCTAATAGCTGCAGACTATAAACAGATTTTAGAAGCAATTTGTCTCATAAAAAGCTTCCAATAATGTAATTTCCCCCCTCCATTCAGTATAAATGTCCCTTTAGTGCTATGCCTTCTCTTCCCACTGCCTTCCACAAACACCAGGCTGACCTGAATGCTTGCCTGGCATTAACATCTGGGCTCAGTTCGGTGGCACAGCTGCAGAGATGCCCAGAGAGTCTGGATCAGCTCCCACATCTCCCAAGCCATCTGGGCTAGAAACGGGAGGTCACACCTCCCTGTCCTTCCTGATCCTCCCGGTGCACAGGTACCCCTCAAACAGCATTCTTCTCTCATTTTCTGCAGTAAGACACACCAGCCCCTGTGTTCAGCTCATGACCTGCCACCACATCTTTGCTCCCAACACGTGCCACCTATCTGGTTTCTTCCTGTATCCTGAATTTCTGCAGCTGGTTATTCCTGCTCAAGCATGGGTAAGGTGCAAAATTCCTTTTGAAGTGCATCCTGCATTTGCCAACTAACCAAGAACACTTTGAATCCCTACTCTGTGCTCCAAGACGCTTGCAGCATCCTGTCTTGGCAGTATCTTCAAATTTCATTATGGACTGTCTGGATCCTCACTCAGTGTAATTACAAACTCCTAAACATTACCAGATTCTACACATACCTTGGAATACAATTTCCCAGTTATTCACCCTAGCTGTACTAATTCCAGTTTTTTCCTCTAACATTGCTTAAGAGAACAACCTCATGTGAGAACACAGCAAGATCTCTGCAGCGCTCGGGACACCGGGACACCGGGAGCCGGGACACCGGGAGCCTGCCCCCCCACTCCCCACCCCTCCCGCCACCCCTTAAGCCGCTTGGTGACCCAGTTGTCCCCGCGGGGCCTGAGCTGGGGCCGGGCGGGGCGGCGGCGGAGGCTCCTCCCGCGGCTCGGCGGGCAGCTCCCGGCGGCCGGCCCGGCTCCGTGCGCGG
>VZRR01005629.1:9248-19358 GCA_013398015.1 Oreocharis arfaki | reverse complement strand
CCCTGTATCCATCCCCGTGTCCGCAGGTCGTGGCTCAGATTGACCGCCTGACGTCCGACTTCGCCCTGGACCTGGAGCCGGATGCTTGGACTCCAGCCACGGCCAGCAGCACGTCCAGCAGTGACCGCGGCGGTGCCAGCCTCGAGCTGGGCCCGCTGGACTTCGCCGCCTCTGACATCCTCTCGGACAGCTGGGAATTCTGCTCCTTCCTGGACGCCTCCACGCCCTCAGACCCCGGCGATTGTCCAGAGGCTCTGCGGCCACCGCCGGCCCGCCTGATGAATGGCGGAGTGCCGGTGACCAACGGTGGCGGCAGGGGCACGCCGGATTCCTCCAGCGAGGAATGCTCCGGGAACGCCGCCCTTCCCAAGGTGCCGGTGGCACCGCGGCCAGCGGGGACGCGGGAGCGCGTCCGCTTCAGCGACAAGGTGCTCTACCACGCCCTGTGCTGCGACGACGATGGCGATGATGGAGACTCCGCGGCCACTCCCGGTGCTGACGTTCCCGAGGATCCCGCCGGGAAGGGGCCTCGGGAGCGGCTCCCAAGGAGCACGGCAGCGATGCCGGCACGCAGGGCCACGAGGAACAGCAGCACACAGACCGTGGCCGATAAGAGCACGCAGACGTTGCTGCCCTATGTCCCGGCCAGGCAGAGGATTCCCAACAAAAACTCTATTGTGTAAGGGGTTTTGGGAAGGGGTTTTGGGGGAAAAAAATTCCCCTGGGAAAGGGGCTGGAAAATACGAGTATAAATAGAGCTATAAATAGAAATATATATTTCAATAAATGCGTACTCCTCATAGCGGCGGCGGCAGCAGGTGGCACCGAGTAGCCCGATGGTATCCCGAAATCCCGATGATATCCCGATGGTATCCTGAAATCCCGGTGATATCCTAATAATATCCCAATAATATCCCAAAATCCCGATAATATCCCAATGATATCCCAAAATCCCAATGATAACCCAAAATCCCAATAATATCCCAATAATCTCCCAAAAATCCTGATGATATCCCAGTAATATCCCAAAATCCTGATAATATCCCAACAATATCCCAGTATCCCAATAATAACCCGATGATATCCCAAAATCCCAATAAAATCCTAATGATATCCCAAAATTATCCCAATAATATCCCAAAATCCCGATAACATCTCAGTAATATCTCAAAATCCCAATGATATCCCAAAATCCTGATAATATCCCAATGATATCCCAAAATCCCAATAAAATCCCAATGATATCCCAAAATCCCGATAATATCCCAATAATACCCCAATAATATCCTGATAACATCCCAAAATCCCAACAATCCCTGCTACCAACTCCTCCATCTGCAGGAAAATCCCGCTTTTCCGGAGATCCCAAATCCCACAAAACGTGGATTTTTCCAGGAAAGAAATTGGCTCTGGCTCTGTAAAAGCAAAGGAATTGGGAGCTCCAAACTCACCCAGGGCATTTTCCCAGGATTTTCCGAGGGATCCGAAGAGGTCGGAGTGGGGACACGTTCGCATCCCGGAGAATCCTGGGCACGAGGCTTTTCCAAGGATTTTCTGAGCCAAAAACCCCACCTGGATTCCGGATTTTCCAATCCCAGTCGGAGAAGGTGCATTCCCAAATTTTTCTGGGTGCCTTCTCGGAGCTGGGACGAGTGGAATTCTGCTCAATGTGACCCTTAATTCTCGCATGGAAAAGGAGTTTTCCCCCAAATCCCCGGGGATTGTTTATTTTTCAGGAATATCTGGGATCGGCCCGGGAGCATCCTGGGTTCCCACGGCAATATCCCACCCCAGGTTCGATTTTTGGGAGCTCTTCCCAGCCCCGAGCCATAGTAAAATTCCAGTGAATCCATGGAATGGTGCCGGTCAAGAAGGATTTGGGATCATCCTGATCCAGGATTTGGGATTGCTCTGATCCAGGGTTTGGGATTTGGGATTCCCCTGGACCAGAAGGATTTGGGATCTCCCTGATCCAGGATTTGGGATGTCCCTGAGCCAGGATTTGGGATCCCCCTGAGCCAGGATTTGGGATCTCCCAGAGCTAGGATTTGGCATCATCTGGAGCCAGGATTTGGGATCTCCCCGAGCGAGGATTTGCGATCCCCCTGATCCCAAAGGATTTGGGATCCCCCTGATCCAGGACTTGGGACTTGGGATCTCCCTGAGCCAGGATTTGGGATAATCTGGAGCCAGGATTTGGGATCTCCCCAATCTCAAAGGACTTGGGATACCCCTGATCCAGGATTTGGGATTTGGGATACCCCTGATCCAGGATTTGGGATTTGGGATCCCCCTGGACCAGAAGGATTTGGGTTTGGGAGTGCGGAATTTTTCCTCCCCAAATCCCCCTCATTCCCAAGAGCTGGCCGGGATTTGGGAACCACTGAGCTCCTCCTGGGGTATCCCATCCCATCCCATCCCATCCCATCCCATCCCATCCCATCCCATCCCATCCCATCCCATCCCATCCCATCCCATCCCAAAGCCGGCCAGGATCACCCCGGAGCCCTTTATCCCGGGAACAGCAGCTCTGGAATATTTTCTCTGGGATTCTCCCGAGCCTCCCTCAAGCTCCCGAAAAAAATTCCCTCAAATCTGCGGGAATTCCCACAGGAAGCGGACGAGTCCCCAAGGAATGGCCGGGATGAGCAGGGAAATCGATCCTATTCCCACTCCTTCCCAGCCCCTTGGGAATTCCGGCTGTAGACGGAATCCCGGGATGGACCCACTGCCCATCCCATGCCATCCCGGAATTCAGGAATGTTCTCCCGGCAGGATGCGGAGCTTGGAAAACCGCGGGGGATTCAGGAAGGGCCCCGGGAAGGATTCCCTGGGAATTCCCGGCCCTTCCAGCCGGGATTTCCCTCCTCATTCCATGGAGATGGATCCCAGCCATGAGGGCAGGCCTGGCCATTCCCGCCTTTTTTCCCCATTCCCACTTTTCTTCCCCATTCCCTCTTTTTTCTTCATTCCCAACTTTTTCCTCATTCCCACTTTTCTCCCCATTCCTAGCTTTATTTTCCCACTTTTTTCTCATTCCCACTTTTCCCCCCATTCCCACTTTTTCCCTCATTCCCACTCTTTTCCTCATTCCCACCTTTTCCTCATTCCCACTTTTCTTCCCCATTCCCACTTTTTCCTTGCCACTTTTTTCCTCATTCCCATGTTTTTCCCATTCCCTCTTTTTCGCCCATTCCTTCCTCATACCCACCTTTATTTTCCCACTTTTTTCCCCATTCCTACATTTCCTCCCCATTCCCACTTTTTTCCCCACTCCTCCCATTTTTTTCCCCCATTCCCACCTTTATTTTCCTACCTTTTGCCTCATTCCCTCTTTTCCTCCATTCCCACTTCTTTCTTCATTCCCTCTTTTCCTCCCCATTCTCACATTTCTTCCTCATTCCCACGTTTCTTCCTCATTCCCACTTTTTCTCCCATTCCCACATTTCTTCCTCATTCCCACCTTTATTTTCCCACTTTTTTCCCAGTCCCACTTTTTTCCCCATTCCCGCCGTTCTCTGCTCCAGGCGGGATTCCAGTGCCTGATCCCGTGGGGTGAATCCCGAATCCATGGACATCCCGAATCCATGGGAATGCTGTTTCGGGGGACGATCCTGTCTGAAACATTCCCATTCCCATTCCATGGAGGCTCAGGATGGGCTCCAGCAGGGCCACGGAATCTTTCCCAACAGGAATTCCAGGCCTGACACCATTCCCAGATCCCAGAGAGCGCCCGGAGCTGGGAGGGACCAATGGAACCAATCCCGAATTTATTCGTCCAGGCATCAGGAACCCTCCGGATCCCGGAGCTTAAACCCTCCGGATCCCAAGGAGCGGGAGCAGGAGCGGGATTGGGACACTTGGGGTGTCCCCAACATCGCTGGGGGGATCCCATGGGAATAACGAGGCTCATTCCTGATTCCACAGGAATAATGAGCTCTTCCTCTGATCCCATGGGAATCTCATCCCCCAATCCCACGGGAATAGCGAGGCTCTTCCCCTGATCCCGTAGGAATCTCATTCCCCAATCCCAAGGGAATAACAAGGCTCATTCCTGATCCCGTGGGAATCTCATTCCCCAATCCCACAGGAATAACGAGGCTCTTCCCCCAATCCCATGGGAATCTCATTCCCCAATCCCATGGGAATAACGAGGCTCTTGCTCCAATCCCATGGGAATAATGAGCTCTTCCTCGATCCCACGGGAATAACGCGGCTCATTCCCTGATCCCATGGGAATAATGCAGCTCATCCTATGGGAATAACAAGGCTCATCCCACGATCCCACGCGAATAACGAGGCTCATTCTGGGATCCCATGGGAATAACGTGGTTCTTGCTCCAATCCCACAGGAATAACAAGGCTCAGCACCCAATCCCACAGGAATCTCATTCCCAGATCCCATGGGAGTAATGAGGCTCATCCCATGGGAATAATGAGCTCTTCCCCAATGCCACGGGAATAACAAGGTTCTTGCCCCTGATCCTACGGGAATAACGAGGCTCTTGCCCTGATCCCATGGGAATCTCATTCCTGGATCCCACGGGAATAATGAGCTCATTCCCCAGGAATGCGGATCCCGGGCCGAGCCCCTAGAACCGCCCCACGGGCTCTCACCCGGCCAGCGGGTGCCTTCCCAAGAAATCCCCTGGGGATCGTTCCCGGCGGGACAAACCCCACTGGGATCGGGCACCGGGGCTGCAGCGAGGCCGGAGGGAAGCGTGGATCCATCCCCGTGCTCCGGCCTGCATTCCCGAGGCTCCAGCTGGCATTCCCGAGGTTCCAGCCGGCATTCCCAAGGCTCCAGCCGGCATTCCCAAGGTTCCAGCTGGCATTCCTGAGGCTCTGGGCAGCATTCCCAAGGTTCCAGGCTTGGCAAGGGCAGGGAATGGGGAATGGCCACACCAGGACAGCCACAGACACGGATCCCACAGTGCTCTGGGAATGGGATAGGAACTGATGGGAATGGGATGGGATGGGATGGGAGGGGAGGGGATGGAATCGGGAATGGGATCGGGAATGGGAATGGGAGTGGGATGGGATCGGGATGGGGATTGGGATTGGGATTGGGATCGTCCCTCGCAGACCGTGCCGGCGCTGCCCCGCCTCGGGGCCGGCATCAATCCAGCTCCGGCTCCGCAGCTGGGGAGGGAAGGGAAGGGAACTGGGATTAACGGGATCGGCACCGGCCTCAGGAAAAGGACTCCCGGGCCCTATTAACTATTATGTACTAATTATGGATTAATATTATCAATAATTAATTATTAGCTCTCAATTATTAATTGTTAAATTATTTTTATTATTTGTTAGTTACTATTTATTAATTATTTGTTATTAATTATTTGTTATTAATTATTGATTGTTATTCATTTGTTATTCTTTATTATTAATTATTAATTATTCATTATTCATACATTCACACACTAATACATCAGTAAATTAATCAATTAATGAATTAATAAATCAAAACATTCATAAATTCATGCCTTATTAAATCAATAAAATAATGAAATAATAAATCAATAAATTCATACATTCGTGCATTAATAAGAAATAAATTAATAAAGTAATAAATCAGCAAATTACCGAATTAATAAATTCCATGCATAATAAATCAATAAAATAATAAATTAAAAATTAGAAAGGGTTAATTCCCACCAATAAATTAATTAGGAAGAGTTAATTCCCAATATTAATCAGGAAAGGAAAATTCCCAATAAAATAATCAGGAAGGGATAATTCCCAATAATAAAATAATGAAGGGATAATTCCCAGTAAAATAATTAGGAAGTGTTAATTCCTAATATTACTCAGAAAGGGATAATTCCCATTAATAAAACCAAGAAAGGATAATTCCCAGTAAAATTAAGAAGGGATAATTCCCAATAATAAAAGGGAAATAGGGAAGGCAAAATCCCCCAAACCCAGGGAAGCGTTTCCCACACCGATTTTGGGACGAAACCATCACTGGGAACACCAGGAACGATCCCGGATTTGCCGGGGAATTCCCACTCACCCTCTTGGCTCTCTGGCTTTTCCAGCGGCTCCAGAGCTGGGAAAAGGGAAGAACATCCCACCATCCCATCCCATCCCATCCAAGGCTCCACCCCAGCCCTTCCCAAAGGAAACAGCTCCAAATTCCTGGGTTTTGAGGGGATGAAGCCCAAGGGCGATGCCTGTTCCCCCGGTTTCCTGGTGGAATTCCAAGGGTTTGTTCCTGAGCCAGCGGGTAAAGGGAAACACCGGGAATGCCACGGAAATTCAGGGATTGGGAGAGGTTCGTTAGGGAATTGTGGGGTTTTATTTGGGAATTGTGGGGGGTTATTTTGGAATTGTGGGGTTTTATTTGGGAATTGTGGGGTTTTATTAACGAATTGTTGGGTTTATCATGGAATTGTGGGGTTTTATTCGGGAATTGTGGGGTTTTTTAAGGAATTGTGTGGAGTTTTTAAGGAATTGTGGGAGTTTATTCAGGAATTGTAAGGGTTTTTAAGGAATTGTGGGAGTTTATTCGGGAATTGGAGGGGTTTTATTTGGGAATTGTGGGGNCATGGAATTGTGGGGTTTTATTCGGGAATTGTGGGGTTTTTTAAGGAATTGTGTGGAGTTTTTAAGGAATTGTGGGAGTTTATTCAGGAATTGTAAGGGTTTTTAAGGAATTGTGGGAGTTTATTCGGGAATTGGAGGGGTTTTATTTGGGAATTGTGGGGGGTTTTTAAGGAATTCTGACATTTTATAGAGGAATTGTGGGGTTTTATTTGGGAATTGTGGGGTTTATTAAGGAATTGTGGGGTTTTATTAAGGAATTGGGTGGACTATTAAGGAATTCAGAGTTTTTATTAAGGAATTGTTGGGTTTTTTTATGGAATTCTGTCATTTTATTAAGTAATTGGGAGCTTTTATTAAGGAATGGGATGGTTTATTAAGGAATTTTAGGGTCTTATTCAGAAATTGAGAGGTTTTATTAAGGAATGGGGAGGTTTTATTTGGGAACTGGGAGGTTTATTAAGGAATTGAAAGGGTTTATTAAGGAATGGGGTGGATTATTAAGGAATTCTGACATTTTATTAAGGAATGGGGCGTTTACTAAGGAATAGGAAGGATTTTTTTAGGAATTTGGAGGTTTATTAAGGAATTCTGTCATTCTTTTAAGGAATTGCAGGATTTTATAATGGAATTGAGAGATTTTATTAAGGAATGGGGAGGTTTATTAAAGACTGGGGTGGATTATTAAGGAATGGGGTGGACTATTAAGGAATGGGGAAGTTTATCCGGAATCCACCAGGTGAGGGGTGTCGGGAAAATCGGGAATCTGGACGGGGCCGCGCCCCTGGAGCAGCAGCTCAAACTGGGATTGGGCACCCACCTGTCTTGGGCTCCTCCTCCTCCTCATCCTGCTCCTCCTCCGGCCCTGGAAAACGACATTCCAGAGGTGGGGACCCCCCCCGAGCCCCATTCCCGGGATTAGCTGGAGCATCTTGGGGACTTTCCCACCCCCTGCCACCATTCCCAGTGGGAAAAATCACTGTCCCTGCTTCCCAGGCTGGATCTTGGCTGAGCAAAATCCATGGAAAAAAGGTCATTCCCCAGGGTGCGTGGCCAGGAGAGGGAAACTGGGAACAAAATCCAGCAGAATACTGGGAGCTGCATCCCAAAGTTCAGGGCTGAGGAGGAAACGCTCTGTGCAGATGGAAAAAATTCCAGGAAAACATCTACAGAGAGAGAATTCCCGCTTCTTTTGGTTTTTCCTGGAGGCATCCCCTCCCCACGCCCACATCCTGGGATCCGAGGGCATTCCCGGCACAGGAGGAGGAGGAAAAGGGAAGCAGCTCCAGGGCCTGGCCATGCATTCCAGCCGGGAAAGGCCTCAGGAAGCAGGGAGAGAGAAAGCTGGGAACGGCAGCAGAGCTGCTCTAAGAGTGTTTTAGGGAACAAATTCCACATGAAAATGGAAAATCCAACCCAAAAAAGGGAATTCCACCCAAAAAAATGGGAAAACCAAACTCAAAGAAAAGAAAATCCAACCCAAAGAAAGGAAAACCCAAAAAATGGGAAACCCAACCCAAAAACCAGAAAATCCAACCCCAAAAATGGAAAATCCAACCCCAAAAATGGAAAACCCAACTGAAAAATAATGGATAATCCAACCCAAAAAAACCCTGGATAATCCAACCCAAAAAAAACCAAGGAAAACCAACCCAAAGAATGGAAAATCCAACCAAAAAACTGGAAATTCCAACCCAAAAACCAGGAAATCCAACCCAAAGAATGGGAAATCCAATCTAAAAATGGAAATCCAACCTAAAAAATGGAAAATCCAACCCAAAATATGTGGAATCCAACCCAAAAAATGGGAAATCCAATACAAAAAATGGGAAACCCAACCCAAAAAAACCCAAGAATTCCGACCCAAAGAATGGGAAATCCAACCCAAAATTGGAAAATCCAACCCCAAAAACAGAAAACACAACTGAAAAAATGGAAAATCCAATGAAAAACTGGGAATTCCAATGGAAAACTGGGAATTCCAACCCAAAGAATGGAAAATCCAACTCAAAGAACAGGAAACCCAACCCCCCAAAAAATGGAAAACCTAATTGAAAAAATGGAAAATCCAATCCCAAGAACGGAAAATCCAATCTAAAAGATGGGAAATCCAATGCAAAAAATGGGAAACCCAACCCAAAGAATGGAAAATCCAACCCAAAAAATGGGAAATCCAACCGAAAAAACGGAAAATCCAACTGAAAAAATGGAAAATCCAATGAAAAACTGGGAATTCCAATGGAAAACTGGGAATTCCAACCCAAAGAATGGAAAATCCAACCCAAAAAATGGGAAATCCAACCGAAAAAACGGAAAATCCAACTGAAAAAATGGAAAATCCAACCGAAAAAATGGAAAATCCAATCTCAAGAACGGAAAACCCAACCCAAAAAACAGAAAATGCAACCCAAAAATTAGAAATCCAATCTAAAAAATGGAAAATCCAATGCAAAATATGTGGAATCCAACCCAAAAAATGGCAAATCCAATGCAAGAAACAGGAAATCCAATCCAAAAAACGGGAAAACCGAACTCAAAGAAAGGAAAATCCAACCCAAAAAATGGGAAGCCCAATCTAAAAAACCAGGAAATCCAACTGAAAAAAAAGGGAAATCCAACTGAAAAAATGGAAAACCCAACTGAAAAACAGGAAATCCAACCCAAAGAATGGAAAATCCAACCCAAAGAAGGGGAAACCCAACCAAAAAAAGGGAAAATCCAATCTGAAAAATGGGAAATCCAATCCAAAAAAAAAGAGAAATCCAACCTAAAAAATGGGAAATCCAATGCAAAGAATGGAAAACCGAAAAAACGGATAATCCAAACCCAAGAACAGGAAACCCAAACCAAAAAACTGGAAATCCAATCTAAAAAACGGGAAATGCAACGCAAAAAATGGGAAATCCAACCCAAAGAATGGAAAACCCAAACAATGGAAAACCCAACCAAAAAAACAGGAATTCCAATCCAAACAATGGAGAACCCAACCCAAAGAATGGGAAACCCAACCCAAAGAACGGAGAACCCTACCCAAAGAACAGGAAACCCAACTCAAAGCACAGGAAATCCAACCCAAAAAATGGGAATTCCAACCCAAACAATGGGAAACCCAACCCAAAAACCAGGAAACTCAACACAACTCTTTTCCCAGGGAACGGGAGCAGGTGGCAGGGAAGGGCCCGGAGCCGTGCACATCCCAGCTGTTCCCGAGATTCCCGGGATTTACCTGCATCCTGGCAGCGGCCGCGGCGCCGTCTCCGTTGGCACACAAGGGCCAGCACGGCCAGCAGGGCCAGCACGGCCGCGGCCAGCGCCGCCGTCACCCACAGCGCCGCCGGTGGCATGGGCAGCGCCTGGCCTGCAGGCACCGCCAACGCCGCTGTCAGCGGCACCGCCCGCACCGCGACAGCCCAGGTCCATGGGGAGCCCACATCCTGGGGGAGCCCAAATCCACGGGGAGCCCAAATCCCAGGGGGAGCCCAAATCCACGGGGATCCCAAATCCATGGGGAGCCCACATCCACAGGGATCCCAAATCCACGGGGAGCCCATGTCCCGGGAAATC
>VZRR01005628.1:484292-537215 GCA_013398015.1 Oreocharis arfaki | reverse complement strand
CACTTGCCCTTGTTGGACTTCACTGGATTCTTGTTAGCCACTCTCCAGCCTATCCAAATCTTCCTGCACCTCTCTTCCAAAGTGTCCACTTTCCCTCTCAGTTTGGTATCATTGGGAAACTTCATCGTGGTACACTTGATCCCACCTTCCTGATCACTTATGAAGATATTAAACAGCACTGGGCCCACCATTGGCCCCTGGGGGACCCTACTCATGCCACACTGACCATTTGAAAAGGAGCCATTGACCAGCACCCTCTGGGTGCTGCCTGTCAGCCAGTTCCCACCACTACACAGAGCACTCACCCACACCATAGCCCATCTGTTTCTCCAGGAGGAGGCTGTGGGAAACCATACTGAAAGCCTTGGGGAAATCCAGGCAGGCAATGTCCACTGCCCACCCCACATCAACCAAGCAGTTACTTTGTCATAGAGGGGGATCAGGTTTGTCAAGCTCAATTTGTCCTTACTGAGTTCATGTTGGCTTTTCCCAATCCCGTGCCTCATCTGACTTGCGAGAGCTCCCAGAAGGATTTGTTCCATAGTTTTCCCAGGGACTGAAGCAGGACCGATGGGCCTAAAATTCCTTGGATCCTCCTTTAAGCCTTTCTTGTGGATGGGGGTACATTATCCTTTTTCAGTCTTTTGACATTCCCCGAAGTCCACACATTTCCAAAGATTATGGAGAGCAGCCTTCCAACATCAGCTCCTGTTAATAGCTCACCCCCCACTCTTCCTTCACTGACACTGCTGGATCTGTGTTTGCAGCAGCCTGGACTTTTGGTCCCAAGGCCAGGGGCCCAGCAGTGCTGGTGTAGAGAGAGGTGAAGGAAGTGTTGAGAACCTCTGCCTTTTCAGCATTGCCAGTGACCAATTCTGCTGTCCTGTTTATCAACGGGACAGTATTTGCCTTCTGTTTCTGCTTGTTATTTCTGTACCTAAAGAACCCTATCTTGTATTTTTTGACATCTTGTCCAAATTTGAGTTGAGCTTTTTCTTTTCTAACTACATCTTTGCCCACCCTGGCAATGTCCACGTAGTTCTCAGTGGGCATTTATCCACATTTCCATCTCTGGTATGCTTTGCTTTTGAGTAAACTCAGAAGCGTGCAGTTAAGCCAAGGGGGCTTTTGCTCCTCCTACATCCCTTATTTTTAAAGGGGATGAACTGTTTCTGTGCTTTCAGAAGAGCATTCTTGAAAAAGTCCAAGCACCCATTAGCTTCTTTACCCTCTATGGAAGTTTTCCCTGGAATCTGGCCCTTCTTGAAAACACTTAACGCTGCAGTGCTTTCAGACATGGCTGCAGGTATTTTCCACATTCACTAGCTGCCTCTGCGGACAGGTGAAAATGTGAGGTTACTGATCTTTCACAGCGCCTCTGAAGATTTCTGAGAGCAGAAGCAAAGCTTGCACAGGTCCTTAGATAGACACAGAGCCAGTCAGGCCCTCAGCAGCAGAGGGACAGCAGTGGATACAGCTCCTACTCTTTTGGCTAACTGGCTACAGCTCAGAAAGGCACTGCTCTCCCGGGTCTCATGCCCCTTCAAAAGACACATTAAAGCCTGACTGGCTGACAGCGAGCCCAAGTTACAGAATCACACCAGAGAGGAATTCTCTCCCAGGATCCAGAGCTTTGTTTGCAGACATAGCTCAAGACATAACTTCTATAGGTAAGGCTGGCCAAGGAAACAGGTGTCATGAACTAAATTAAAATACTGAGCCCAGTTAAGGGATCACTTAATAGGCATTTTTTTTCAAGAGTATTGTATGAAATCCTGAAATCATGAGTTTCACGTTAAAGAGTTTTAAATGCACTTTTCAGAATACACCAGCCTTAAAGACAACACAGTCTCAGTTAAGAAACCAGTCTCCAGAGAACCAGAAACCTTCAGCTTGGTACAGCCAGAAATTTAAAAGAGCAGAAGTTCAATAGTTTCCTTAACTGAAGGGACCCACAACGGAAGACAATTTTAGTAATTCAGTAATTCAACCAAGGTTCAACAGAACAACCCATGAATCATTAATAACATGATACAGAACACAGGCAACAGTAATTCCCAACCCCCACCCATGAAAAAACAGAAACCTTCCCACCTTGCTCCCAACATCCATCCAAGCTAACAGTTCTGTTAGTCCTGCAGCGAGCAAAATCTGTTGCGTTGCCACATTACTTTCAAGTTAAGAACTATCAGTCACGCAGCCCTTCCCAGTGCTCCCCCCATAAATTAAATTTGCGATGCTCTTTGTTTTTAAGTGAAGCAATTCACCCAGAATTTTAACAGTAAAGTATTTTTAGCAGAGTATTTTTAAAAGAAATTAAATTTTTCAGGATTTTTTTCCTTCCAGTTATAGCAGAACAATGAAGAAATCTTTTAGTACTGGCCTGAAAAAACAGAACTGCTCATTTTTACTCAGTGGTCACCTGGAGGAGACTCAGAGGTACAAGTGTCTGTTGAGAGTCCTGCAATTTTTAACAGCTGAAATCCTGACTGGCAACCTAGTTGAGTTAAAGGCACAACAACGATGATTAATAATAGACAAAAATCTGCTTAAACCATGTACTCTGGTGTGTGCACTTTTCAAAAGCCTCATTCACAGGAAAACCCCGTGGCTAGGAACTATTAACAGGGCAGTTTCAAATGAGATACAATTCAGTTACAACACAACAGTACTAGCAATATTTCTATAAATTTTGAAATGCTTTTAATATGTACATTCTTTCTTAGTAAATATTAAAGGTAGTGCTCTTCACTTGCACTTTTTTCTTTAGACTTTTAAAAGGGCATCAGAAATACAGTTTTCACTCCCTTCCAAACCAATGCACAGTTACCTTTGTAACAAGCACATATGATACCTATACACCTTTCCCTCCCCACAAAAGAAATAAAAATATGCCATGACTATCCAATTACACATCATCACAAGTTTAAATTACACATACAGATAATTCCAGAGTATTTAGAAAAAACCAACATATTGGATTTATGAAACCATTCCATGCATTCAACAACAGAAAAAAAAAACCCAAAGAAAAAAGAAAAAAATTATTAAGTTTCTTTAAATGGTGTTTTTGCTCTATCCAAGTACCAAAGTCTGGATTCAGTGTATCATTAAGACTAACCACCGCTTGAATCATAGAAACATGACAGTACATAGATAACCAAGTTTCTACTTACAGACAATATGATATAGAGTTACTACCTCTTTAATGAATGTCAAATAAAGCAAGTTTCGCTTTCTAAGACATTGAAACTGCACATTAAGAAAACAGTAAGAGGTGCTGCTAAATAGGTAACAACATTTTGAAAGGAAAGCTATGTATTTATATGACCCTGCTTAACAGTAGCAGTTAGTTAGCAGGGTTCCTATGTTTTAGCTAGTTTGTTTCTTTTTCTATAATGACAAGCTATTCGACTAACCAGAAATATCACCAATTTTATTTTCGAGAGAAAAAAAAGAATTTATGCAGTGAAAGTCTTTGGGGGCAGTCTCTTTCATTACATAAAATCTTTGTATTTTCTATAAAGAGGCTCGTAGCATAACACAGGTTGGAAACAGATTTCAGACGTACATTAAAAACCTGAATTCAAAGGGTGTTTTTCAACCTTTGCTATGAAGACAAGTAAAATTATAATATTATTTACATGCAAAGGACTCTGCATGATTTAATAATATCCTATTTTTCATGTTTACCTCCAGATACTCCTTGAAAAGCTGTACTTCAGTTCTAAATTTATTTTACATGAATCATGACAAATATCACTCTTAAACATTACTCCCTCCCAGTAAATAAATCAATACCATCAATATGCTCAATTTATTTTAACAAATCAATTTAGAGTGTCACATTCCTGATATACAGGAGTTAATACCTGTGCAAGTTAGTATCCATTTATTAGGAAAGCTCTCCATTAGCAGGTATATTTTCAGTACACTTAAACCCAGCTTGCTGCATTATCTGCTCTTGCTTTGCAATACTGTTGAACTGCAGTTGAGTACAGTAGGAGCCTAAGATTGTTGATCAGTACCACGTGTTAACAATTCTGTTTATGCCACAAAACCGGAAGTCAATAATTTGAAAAGAATCCTGACTCTTTAACTGAACTTACCAGGTGATGTTAATTACCACCCTTAACAACCCAATTTTTGTGAAGGCTATTTACAGTGTACATGGCTGAGCATGTACCTTACAGACACAAACACATCTCCAGTTCAATATCATGTCATTACAGTGCCTGAAAATGACAACACACCTTCAATGCCATTTTAATTAACAGTTTCAAGCGGGAAATGGTCTTTATTTTACAACTGCTTTACTTGCATAATTTTTTTTTTTAATATAAAAACACTAACTCCTGTCCAGAAGTCTAGACACATTCTACATACTACAGGTTAAGGCAGTAAAAAAATGTGTTCCTGATAACTGTTTTTGACAATGTCAATTAAAGCTGTCTGAAGCTACTCCAGTTCTCCAACACATCTTTGAAATCCAAATAATTTGTGAGTGAAAAATTCACTTTGCTCTGTTCAGAGTTTTAGTAATATAGACAACATAATTGGGTATGGTAAGTTAACAAGCATTAGGAGAAGGAAACGTTTGATTTCAGTTCATCCCATGAGTTTAGAAGTTGAAAGAATACAGGTTTTAGATGGGATTCTGAATTGACCAAGAACTGTAGGGAAAGAAGAAGAAAACCAATTTTATGCACATTACTGCATTCTTAAAAATATACTGTTATCTTCAATAATTCAAGTAAGGTAATAGACATTATAAAAAATAACTTCATGAACCATACTCAAGTTTCAAATCACATTCTCGAACTTTTAACCCAAAGCAGTTTTATTGTGTTAACTTCATATAATAAACCATGAAGGTCTGACTGTACAAATGGTTAATGATTTGCACTTGTGATTCCTTGATAGCTAGCAGATTTGCTAACCACCTTACTGTAAAGATATGGCAGATTATGTATTTAATCAAAGCACTTTGATTTAGGCATGAAACAAATTCAAATGGTTGACATTCTGTGCTTCTAATGCATCACTCGTAAGAGAGGCAAGAAACACCCACTATTGTACAGACGATTATTTTTACAGAAAACCCTTCCTTGAAATTAATCTTTTATCCGCAGCTGTAGATGAGAGCATAATCTGTTGTAAACAGGGCACTGTGTTGTAAAACCAGTTTTTTTAAATTAAGATCTCTCTCCAAAAGTTGGAAAAACAGACTCTTCAGAATGTCTTTCAAATGTAGCATGTTCTGTTTGCTATATCATAAAGTTACTTTCATTTGATTCCTTTTTAAAGATGTTTGTGTTCACAGCAGTTCTGTTTTTAAAAACTGTTTGAAATTTATATAAAATTCTGTACATGTTCAGAAATTATTGCATAAACAGCATAATCTTCATGACAATATTCAGCAACACATGTCCATCTCAGGAAATTCACGTTTCCCTTCTTGCTTTTTTCTTCTTTTTAACTTGTTTGGGAGATTCCCAGCTTTCTTCAGACTTTGCTAAAAACCAAAAATAATTACTGTTAGGACTGAGAACATTTACACACTTTTTAATACACTTTTAAAATCCAGGATAACACACACTGTATTACTACAAAGTGATTCAGAATAATTGAGGAGAAGTTCTATTCACCTGCTTCTCCCAAATAATCTAATTTGAAATTCATCTAAAACCAACACTTGCCAATTTCATCCTACTTTCTTACCCCACAAATACAAAGAGTGATACACATAAAAGGTCATTCATTTTGCAAATGTTATTATGTATAGTAGAGTCATTGTTATTTTCTGGCCTACTAGAAATAATGTACATGTACACAATTGACATTAAATGCTCACTTTTACCAGATTACCGTTCTTAACCACTACATATGTGACATGTCAGAAGAATATTTTTAAAAGTAATGAACTACATAAAGATGTGGAATCCTTAATCCAATACAGAAGGACCATGTTCTTAATAAAACAGACTGCCTTAAAAAGTGCTGGCTGCCAAAAGTGATAAAACACGTAAAGTATTGTATATACTGAACCTAAGAGGTGTTCTTTCAATTGCTGAGGCATGAATCAATCACAAAATATTTCATACTTTAGAACCAGAACAGAAAGTCCTAAGTTGATACACTGACTTGAAAGATTCCATTGTTTCATGTATTCAAAACCAAGAAGCCAATTAATGCAGCTGAATGAGACTTTATAAAGTCATCATATTTCTCCTGCAGTCATTAAAAACTCATTTAGTACTTCAACACTTAGCCAGCAACTTATTAGGGATTGTCAGTATTTATTAATTTTATTAAAAAATCTGAATCGAAACAGCTTTTTTTTTTTTAAGCAATGTCTTTCACATTCTGACTTCCCTTCTGAATTTCCTGTTCAACTGTGTGAGTACTTTAGTCAAGTACTCGAATGCTTGTGAGTAAAAACACTTTTGTCAAGTACAGCAGAAGATACATTTGACGTTTTTGGGCACAGCATATTTTCAAAAAACAATATACCTGCAGCAGTTAAGCCTGATCTATGTGCTGTTAGACTACAAAAAAGAGTCCATCACCCAATACCTTCCCACTCCGAAATAAGCAACTATTTTCCTCTATGATTACATAGAAGCATATGGAAAAAAATGATCTAATGAGCTAAACTGAGAAATCTAAAGACCTCAGTAGGCTGAAAATCGAAGTTTTTGTACTTTTTCCCAAATTTCTGGTAGCTAAATATTCTGTCAACTGCAATGTCAGTAACCATCTGTTCTCCACTGAAGACTTGCACGCAGCCCTTTGAAACAGTGTTGGCAGAACCTAGTCACAGCACGGAGATCCAGTCCTGATGTAACGAGTAAATTCAAATGTCTCTTAAGGACTGGACAAGCCCAACAGACATTTTCAGTCACCCAAGCATATGAGGCCAACTTTTCCTCACAATGAAAATAAATATGTCAAGGTGCTTTTAACTTGAAGTTAAAAATATGGCAAGATGTATAAGTAGGACACACCAGTATCTGATATTGCACTTTAAACTCAAACCCCAGGGCAAAGCATTCTGACGACGCTCTACGGGGCGTATTTCTGAATTCTACATCCTGAATTCAGACAAATAAACCGTACTGAGAGATACTTACTCTGTGGAGGAGGCACACTGTTTTGCTTAATATTGGGACTAGAAACATCTGTCTCTTGCAGCATCTGTGGCACTTGGGAAGCGATCTTGTCAGAACTGCTCTCTGATACAATTACAGATGGCTCAGTGGAAACAGCAAGCGAAGGAGCCTCCTCAGACTATTTGAGAAACAAAAAAAAAGTTTCCAGGAGTTTTTTAAGTAATACAAAAGTAAAAACCCTTACATGGTGTTACTTTGGCAGTATACTTTTAGCAGCTGCTGAGAAGATGGTATTGAAAAATTAAGCCAATATTAAAATCCCTAAAAATTTTAAATTGAGGCTGTAATACTATGACTGCCATCTAGTGCGGAAATTTTTAATTGCATACAAACAAAGATAAATCACACAAATTATTTCTCAAAATACAGCACATGCAAAGAAAGGGAGACCAATCTATAAATCACCAAGACCCTAAAAAGATTCTAGAATATTCAACAGAAATTTCAAGCAGTGACACATATGCATTTGGTTGCAAGGCAAGCAGACAAGTTTCATAGGACCAAACAGGTAACTCAAAATCCACACAAATCAAACAAAAAGCATCTCCAGTCATTACTATAAACTGCTCAAAACACTCTGTATGCTTATAGTATAATAACAAATATTGGCAAGAGCAGTCAGTATTTCAGTGGAAATTACTGCAGAAATAACTGCCAAGTAAAAAGGTACTTGCAGTATTTTTCAATTATCTAGTCAATTTTGAAGGTTCCCACTACAGAGACAAAATATAAGTGTACCCGAGTGTATAGCACTTATTGTAATTAAAATTACAGCAAAACAAAAAAAAACCACCCCATTTTGACATTCCAATAGGGAAGTCAGAACATAAAAAACGTAAGATCCCACAGCAAGTCACCAAATGACAAAAGGCTTCAGAAAATAATGTATTAGAACAGAGTGTCTCAGCCAAGCAATAAACCCCAAACTTTAAGATGTTATTAAGAAATCATAGCTGTAGCTGTGTCACAACAGCCAACACCTGGAACTATGAAAACCAAATAGTGAAGTCTACATGCCTGGATGCAGATGTACAATAGTCACCAGTTTGTACTGCTTCCATCACTATAATGTAAGCATCTCAAAAATTCAGTCAGAACATTCAAGAGAGCAAAAAGACACAAATTTCTTTTTAAATCATATCATACTAAGCAAGAAATTAAACAGCCTTAACTGAAAAAACTCAACACATGAATTTAAAAGATAGCAGTTCTCTAACCTTTCATGAATAGTTTGCTGTGCCCTTACACATCAACTGAAACAAGTTTTTAAAATATCTATAACTGCAGTATTTCTCTCAATCTACTGAAAAATTAGTAATCTCAAGTATTTTTTATACATCAACCATGCTGATAAAATGAACTCCCATCCTACAGGAATTCCAAGCTTAGCCGATTCCAATGTTGTCTAATAGTTAGCAATCATCAGCTACATAAATAAGTGAAATTAATAAACCTAAACGTGATTTCTAAAATAAAAGGAGGACATAAAGCTTCTAGTGCAAGGTAATCAATTCAGGTAACTATTGGTATCACAGTTTTGTTAGGACAGTCACACTTCACCAGCAGGTAAAGCAACTCAATTAAGATTTTAATAGGTCAGCTGTCTCAGGTCAACTAAGAAACATGTTGCAGCTTGTGTGTTACAGCACACAGTACTACTGAAAATGTAATGATACAAATACATACAGCACTATCTGGACATTCTTCCAAATACTTCTGTCTAAATTTTGGATACGGGAAAGTGAGTACTGATGTCAAACACTAAAAATTGGGTACTACTCTTTGCTAGGATATTCTCTACTAATAAACCCATTCAGAAAGGAGGCCTGAAACAATGAATAAAGCCTATTAGATAATATAAATAGTTATATGCATAATTCTATGATTCAATAATGAAGTAGTGACTTGTTGAACTGTTACTTCTTTTTCCAAGTATCTCTCTTTATTTAAAACTTGTGCCTACTGATAAAATGCAAAAGGTTTCAATGCAGGCCAACGTGTAGCAGGTATCATCACCAGGCAGTGTGATGTGAAACACAAGGTTCAACATTGAGCTGTTTCTGGTGTTTATGAGGATATATCGAATAACAACTTGTTTGTACTCAGTTTATTTTTCCCTATATTTCACTCTCATGTTTTGGAGCATTTGCTTAAGACTAGATTACCTATCTTGGAAACTCAAGTCATCCATTTCATACATCAGTCACAGACGGTTTCTAAAACTTTTTACAACAGCCAAGCCAAACAACATTGGAAGGCATCTTTGCATGTGCGAAATTACAATGAAGCCAAATCTGATGTCAAGGAGACTTGATGAAGACTGACAGACCATCTGCACTGTCAGATACAACAACTCACAAGTTGTCCTTTATCAACTCCAGTTCCAGAGAATGTTAGTAATAGTTTTGTTTGCCCTTTGCCCCCACACCAAGTTTAATACAGAGTATGTCTTGTTTCACAGTTACCACTTATACAGCTACACACAGACACATACGAACAGACTGAATTTAAGATTCAAGAGTAACGGAAACCTTCAAGCCCCTCAAAAACAGTGCAGTGGAGGTCTACATTAGATGCTGATGCCATCAAATCACCTAGGAAGTTGAGTATGATTATAAACAGTAACGCACTAAGCAAAGTCTGTTGAAACTGGGCTTGTATTTTGGCACTGCTGGCAGCTCTTGAGGGGGGGAAAAAAAAAATCTAACTGCAAATATTTTCCAAATCAATTCAGATTTCTGAACAGCAAAAGCTATAGTCTTCTAGGATGCACCATTATGCCTTTTTCTACAAGTCAAAAAACCCCCACCTTGATGTCACGATCTAAGTTTTCTGTCTACACATACTCAACTAAAGCCTCTAAAATAAAACAATGTATTTAAGTTTTTTTAAAAACTTCACACTGCCACGAATAAAGCCACTTGCATACACAGGCAGATGTCTTTTCAAATACAGCTTAGAAAAAACCACCACAAAAAACACCAATACACCAGTCAGATAAAACAGGCAGCTGTTGCCAACCTTGATTAAAGGTTGAACTGATCTAAATTAACCAGTTGTAGTGAATAACTGTAGTAAAGCTCTACTTTGATGTAGGGTATTTAGACTAACCCTTCAGTATGTCTGAATGTGCTTTCAGGACATGCCCAACACACTTCTGTACTTTCTATTTGGCGACCTGCAGCCTCTTGTGAAACATTTTATTCTAATGCTTTCACTTGACTCTTAATACCTCAGTATTTTCATGAAACTAAAGCTTAACAATTAAAAATTAAAACTCAGTATTCTGACATAAGCTCTCTGGTACCAAACTGCTGTGTCACTAGTATGGTTCACTCTTTATGGGAAAAAAAAAATCAAAGGGACTAGAAATATTAAATATTTTACACCTTCCTAGAATGTGATGCTTTGTAGGGTAGCAGTATCTAAGAAAGCTGCTATTTGGAGAAAGACTGAAAGAATTTGTATTCTCTAGACTATGTTTCAACTGTGAGCTGAAGCAAACAGTCTTTGAATTGGTTCAAATAAAACCTTTTCTTATTCAGTCATTAAGCTCAGTACAGCTATCAAAAATCAATTTTAGACTGCATTTAACTCAGAATGTATTTAGTAGAACTTCATTCTGTTGCAACATAACAGTAGAATATGCTACTAGTCTTGTGCTCAGACCTATTAGTTCTTAGGTTTCTACATTTCAAAGTTTTAAACCATTGCTTGAATATGCAAACAAGAAAGTAACTTGCCACTAAAGAAAGTGACTACTGATTTGGAAGATAGTGCTTTTCAGAGTAGACGTACTTTTTAAAACTAGTAACTGTCATCTACCTAAAATTCAACTGCTCAATTACCTTTATATTCATAAACATACAGCCTGAAACAGTATTCTTACTGTAACCTTATCTACGTAAATTAATGTTTCAAATTACTTGAGCACTTCTAAATCAAATTGTAACATAAACCAAATTTTGCATCCCTACCTTAGCTGGTTCACTAGTACTTATGGTCTTCAAAGAAAAAGCTCTTTCCTGCTGTGGTTGAACTTTTGAGGTATCCGCCTGAAATTCCTCTCCAGCTTCTCTATCCAGCTCTTCAGCATCCTACAAAATGGGGAATGGGAGGGGGAAAAAAGAGCCCGTGTTTGCAGACAAGTTCTGACTCCTGTCCCCTGTGAATGGGTTTTGTTGCCATAATCAGCTTCTATAACTAAGAAAATCTATCAAAAAGAGTAACTGAAGTAGTGGGCTCATACTAGCCTATGCTAACACTCAAAATTTATAGAGCAATATAATAAAAAAATACCCCACAGAACCCAATAAAGCCCAGAAGGCAGGACTCTTCATGCAATTTACTAACAAAAATCCCAGCCTCAGAATGAACTGCACTTCACAATCCTGTTATAAATAAGAATGTGAAATTAAACTAAATTTACTCTAAACACTTCGCAAAAGTATCACAGTGACACTTGACTGCTCTTGATTCTGTGCTTTGTTACAAGTTTTAAAATGCAAGCTCTCCATATTAACCCGTATAGTTTTTTATCACTATTATGCTTTAATGTTTTTGCAACTCAGTTTAGTTTGCCATAATGCTGTAAAATAAACCTCAGTACAGAAACTGAAAATATATCCAAAGTATCCAAGAGTCTCAACCTTTACTCCTTAGACAATCTAATAGTGGAAAGTTTTCATTTTAAATGTGGAGTTAGAGTAGTTACACTTGTTTGTGGAACTAGAAGAATTCTGTGGTAGAGAAGAGGTCTCTGAGTTTAAACTGGACACTCTGTTCCTTCACTTATTTCCACTGGAATCTTATGAAAACACAGTCACAGCCTAAGTCTGTTGATTCTTGACAGGAAGGAACACATACTGGCTTACTCCAAGCTCCTCAGTTAGTTTCTACTGCCTTGACAAATACTGAAGTCAACAAACAAGTGTGAACATTTCAGTATAATCAATGAGAAAGATGAAGATGTTTAAATAAACATGTTAAATTTTCAGAGGATAAATATACAAATTTTAAATGAATTTGAAGTAGGACTGGCAAGTTAAACTACTGAACTGTTATAACAAGGGCAACTTCTGTGATGTATTAGCAGTTCAGCCCGCTCCTAGTAAGGAAAATTCCCAATTTTATATAAAAATTTATTACAGATAAATTCCTATCTGTAAACTGATGACTTCACAGACTGACTGAAAAAAAGTAAAAAATTGGAACAGTTGGAGACCAATGACTAGAATAAACAAATCTGATTATATTAATATAGAAAGTAGGACTCGACATACATAATTTAAAAGACAGCTCACAAGCAATGGAAAAATAAATTCAGAATGCCCTCACTGACCTTAAGATTAATGTAGAACACTTACAAACACCTGTTAACCATAATCTATTAATCTTGACTCACACTTAAGAGTCATAGCAGAGACCAGAACAGATTTCAATTACAAAAAAGCTGCAGTCCTAGTGCCCCCAGATTGAATTTGTCTCAAAAGAAACAACGGAAATTAACACAAGCTCCACCTCCACACAGACAACATGAAAATAAAATTTAATGTAACAGGAATTTAATGTCTTAGAATTCTCAATAAACTGAAAATGTGATAACCATAAAAGCAAATCCAAAGGAAGTATGATTGAAGTTTTTGCTTTCCCTCTCTAATTCATCTAGTCAGATTCCACTGAACATTGGTCATTTTGTAAAGAATGTAAACTACCAATGGCTGTCACTATAAGCACAAGCAGGATGCATTCTGATCATGAGCTATTAAAAGCTTTCTCCCATTAGGAAAGTACTTGTTTTCATCTATTCAAACGTGATTCAATTGCCATGTGAAGTGCAATCTGCTTTAGCTATTTTTACAAATCTGTTTCAATGTAATTCTTCAAAAGCTATTTAAGTAACACAGAAAACTCCAACCATCCTCAGTTTAAAAATATTCTTTCCCTCAATGAAATCTGACTCACAGAGTAGCTCCACCAACTGAGCTGGAAGCATTGGGACTTACTATTTCACATAAATCAAATTAAAACAGTACTTCAGAAAACTATCATATTCTCACACAACTGTACTTGAAGACACTTTAAGAGGAAACTTCAATTTCTTTCATTCTCCCAACTAGCTATATTCACCACGGCAGCTGTCTTTCAAAGGACATGAGGAGAAGGCTTCCCATGCAGAGGAGAGATCCTCCTGGAAGCATCCCTACAGTATAGAATTCTGATTTGATAGAAAATAAATAATTCAGGATAAATACTTTCCACGGATGATTTTCATAATAAATCCAGGAAAACTACAAGTTATCCCATGTTCGACTTGTGAATACAACTAATTAAGGAAACACTAGTAAAATAAGAATTACTTTAACTCTTGAGAAACAAGAGTAGACAATCCAATTCTGTAAAGGAATTAATTTCTCCAAAATAATTTTTGTTCAAGATGCTAATATTCAAAGATAAGGCAATTTTGTGAATTTCTTGCAACTGCCTTTTAAACCATCCAGATTTTACCTGCGCAGGAGAGTTAGCTTCTTCACCCTGCTTCTTCTTTTTCTTCTTCTTTTTCTTGGATTTGCCACTTGTAGAACTCTGAAGAATTTGCTCTGCTTTTTCTCTTTCATTATCTGAAATCTTCATACAGGAACA
The DNA here is from genome assembly GCA_013398015.1 of Oreocharis arfaki. Lineage (NCBI taxonomy): Eukaryota > Metazoa > Chordata > Aves > Passeriformes > Paramythiidae > Oreocharis > Oreocharis arfaki. The sequence goes on along the minus strand of VZRR01005628.1, from coordinate 523,401 downwards.
GAAGGTATTTAGCATTTAAAATGACAATAAAACATACCTTCTATAGAGTAAACATAAATTAATAGCTATAAGGAATTGCATGTACAAGTGTAAACGAACACAGTCTTATCTGTTCAGTTCATTTTACAAAGACCACATTCTTTATTTGCTATCTGGTAACACAGGTAGAAGAGTTGGGAATGGAAGAGGCAACAGAACACCAGGCTCTAGTGGCATGGAAATAATGTTTTTCATACCAAGAATTAAATATTGTCACGAAGTATTTATAAAAACAGATCTAAATCCTCTCAGTCTATACCGATAAGATGATCCTTATAATTATGGCAAGACAGAAAGGTTAAACATAGAGCTAAGTGACTTCTCTCTTCTCAGTAACATCCAGCGTTTTCTTTCTCTTGTGTACAGAGCAAACAATTGTTCTACTTTTACCAGTGTAACAACGATGAGAGATTACCTTTATCATTACCCTTTAAGTTATTTTAACAAATGGCAGTGGTAAGGACAAAGTCTTGGAGAAAATATCACCTTTTACCTTCTGAGTATCAGATCTCTCTTCACGCTGAGGAACAGAAGCAACTTTTTCCTCATCTACCCAGTTTCCCCACTCTTCTGCTGGTGCATTCCAATCAGAGCTTGGATCAGCTGAAGAAAGTCCATCTACAAAGATTAAAAGTTTTTTTCAGGAATATTGCCTTACTCAACAAGTGCTCTTTTCTAGTTTAAAAATATGAAAAACTCTATGTATAAACCCGCTCATTGATCTCAAGATATAAATAGTAATTTCCTGTATTTCTGAAAAAAAAAGGTAAAGACTTTATTGGTAAGTGGAGGACTTTTTAAAGTAGTGAGTATGACAGTGATTTTACAGAGCCTAATCACAGCAGGAGCTAGCTAGATGCAAGTGCTTCAAGATATTTTTCTAAACTATGTGAAGAGGGACAAATTTCTTCTCTATCTTAAACTGCTCTCTATATCTTCTTCCTAGTTTGTGAAAAAATTGGGATGAACTGTAACACTGATCAATCTTACCTTAGTGAGATTCCATTACAAGTAATATATCTGAAACTGTAAATCTTACTGACTCAAAAGTCATCCTATAACATCGACACTTTTAATAATCTTTTTTTCCTAAGACTCTTAAGTCCATACTGTATTTTGTTATTATTAATTTATGATGGAATGATAGGTTTAAAGAGTAAGTTATATAAAACCTAAAAATATCTGAAGGGAAGAACTAAGCCTTAGACTGCCTGTTTAGTAGAAAGTTACAGCAAGGCAATTTTAAAAGACAACACATTGCAAAAAATTGCATTTTCATTTCACATTTATATTAACATCACAAATATTTCTCCCCCCCGTCTATACCAAATTGAAGAAGAGGCAAACTTGTTCTGCCAACTATAGTGGGATTCAATCTAAACAACTGAAAAAAACCTCAAAATAAAAAGCAGTAATAGACCCAATTAAATTTACTGGCAAACATTATGAAGCCAAAAATACACTAAGAGATCTTAAGATTAGCTGGAATACTTAGAATAGTTAGAAACTTTCCTAATAAAAATATTATCTTAATTACACCTACTTTAGATGCTAAAAACTTCTGATTTGAAAAAAAATTATTACTCAACACTTTTTAGTTTATTTACTGCCCTCTCACTAGTTGCTTAAGAAAAGAAAATCCATTCTTAGTAATAATAAAAACTAGTAGTATTTGTACATCCAGTTAATTTCCTTGTCCTGATCCTGATAAAGCAGTAAGGTGTATCTGTGTATCTCATTGGCCTAAACTTGCATTTGCCCACTTCTGTTAGTGTACCTGTATTGGTTTTGCACAGCCTGGTTTTGGGTAGCAGGGGGGCTGCAAAGATGGCTCCTGTGAGAAGCTGCTGGAAGCTTCCCACCATGCCCGGCAGAGCCAATCTCTGATGGCTCTGAAGATGGACATGCTGCTGGCCAGAACTGGGCCAATGAGAGAGGCTGGTAACGCCTCTGTGATGACATCTTTAAGAAGAAAATCAAAGTCACAGGTTTTTGCTTCTAGTCAGAGAAGAGGAGGAGGTGAGAACATGTGAGGGAAACAACATGGCAACACCAAGGTCAGTGGAGAAGGAGGAGGAGGGGGAGGAGGTGCTCCAGGTGCTGGAGCCGAGGTTCCTCAGCAGCCGTGGTGAAGAGACCACGGTGAAGCAGCTGTGCCNGGAGAGTGGACCTACGTCAGAGAGGTTCGTGGAGAACTGTCTCCCATGGGAGGGACCCCATGGCCTCACAGGGAAAGACTCTTCTCCCAGAGCGGCAGACAAAAATCTCGGTGATGGACTGACCAAAACCCCCCTGCCCTGCCTCCCTGTGTTGTTGGTGTAAAAGGAGGGAGGGCCTGGGTGTGGGAAGGTGTTTTAAGGGCTTATTTTACTTCTCATTACCCTCCTCTGATTTGGTTAGTGATAAATTTCACCAAGCAACTAAGGCTGAGCCTATTCTGCCCTTGAAATATTTCTCCCACTCTCCTTATCTCACCCATGAAGCCTCCGTTAACTCTTTTTTCCCTCTTTTCCCTCCTTTTGCCCAGCTGTGATAGGGGAGGGTGAGCGAGCAACTCTTGTGGGTGCCTGGCGTTGAGCCAGCATAAAACCACTACAGCACTCTTCAATTAGTTGACAACCTTGATGCAATTCTATAAACAGATGCTACAGCCATAAACATTCTATGCTCCAATACGTGACTCAATTATGGTTTTGATAAAATGTAAAACTGATGTCTTTCAAATGGTTAACTGAAATATGCTTCCCTTATCCTTAAACCAGATAAAACAGAAAAGATAAGTTTCAAAATTATCTGGTATCAGAGCCGTCATGCAAACAGTGAAGTCAAGAACTACATCAGTCTCTTCCACTTTTGCAGTCATTTAACTGCAAGAAATTGGTGTTAGAGAGAAGGTAATGTGCATGGCTGCTTTTGTCAGCTTCTGGAATGATTCTTCAGGTCAATGCCCTAGTGAGATACGCTACACTTTTTCATAAACAGGGAGGAGAAAGCAGGGAGTAAACACCAACTTTACTTCACCTCCCAAGTCATTTCAGTTATTTTTATCCTGTATATGCTTCCTATATGTGTAAGAACTTCCTAATGTTTGCTAAATGAGAAAGTTAGTTAGAATAAATACAAGAGTCTGTTGTCACCTTAACTTTTCAGTAAGGTACAAACATGTAGAAACAAACTCTGACTCAAATTCTATTTACTAAATACGTACTTTGCAGACTTGCAGTAGATTTTTCACATCATTTGCAGCAAGACTGTTTTATAACGAAGATTTTCCTAGCAAAAGCCAGAACTACCTTAAAATGCATGAGCTCTCTCACGTCTGAGTTTGAATATCCAAATACTTTTCCTAAAAATTAACCATTTTCTATCAGAATTCATCAAATTACTTCTTTCTAATTCCTTCAAACTGTCCATCAGCTTTATAGAAATCAAACATTCCAGGTTTTTCCTCAGATACCCACTACTGCCTAATACAAGTAACTAATATAAATAACTACACTTTAACAGTAATTAACATTTTGTTAATGAGTATTTTAGAGGAACATACTTAACCCAGACCATTCGTCATCAACAGGGGGCTGAGCATGACTTAAGTCCCACTGAAAATCAGAAGTACCAGCCTGAGAAACCGATTCACTGTTGGATCCTGAAAGGGAATAAAGAAAATTGTACTTATTAAGTTAGCAAGCTTCCTGAAGTTTTCTTGGGGAAAGAAGTCCAATCAAAGTAGGAAAGGAAGACAAAAGGCTCAAAGAAGAATATCAGATTCTAAGGACTGCAGAGGACAGGAAAACTAGTAGGCTCTTGTGCATGATGTATATTCAGAAAACAAGGAAGCTGAAGAAGAAAGGCAAAGTCATGAGAAGAACACAAAAAGAGATAAGAAGGGTGAGTAAAAGCAGTCACCTCAAACTGAAAAACACAATGAAATTTTATGGGTAATAAAATTGTTACCCTGTATCATTAAGATCTCTTACAGGGAGAAGCTTAAAAGGAAAGATCACTAGAAAGAAACCTCATTAATTACATTGCAGATCAAACTATTAAATTATACATTACTAAGAATCCAATTCTCATTTAAAGCAAAAGGTTTCAGAAACATAAAAGCAGATGGATGAGCAACAGTAAGGCCAATACCAGTCATGGTAACAGAAAGTGTTACACATCTAACGTAACTGTTTTCAGAAAAACAAACAACAAACAAAACTGCATAAAAAAGTAAAACAAACAAAAACTTAATTGTAAGAATGAAAGGAATGACTATTTTACGGTATGATGAGACTTCTGAAATTCAGTTTGAATAGGACCTGGGTCTCTTTTACATACACCTCTGCAAAAGATACCTCAGATGACAGAAACATGGACATGTTCTAATTTCTTTTGCAGTCACTTTGCATTACAGCATTGCTGGCTAAGGTGCATCAAAGACAATATACTTCACTTTTTCATGTTTCTCTTGAAGTTGAAATGGTGGTATTACAGCTGAATTTTAGCTCAGTCTGCTATCCTACTTTACTAAATAAACTTCCAAAAGTTTTAGCTTAGAGACTGAACTTGGATTCAGGAGGCTGCCTGGGATTTATTTTTTTTAATAAAACTCTCTGTACAATTAAGATGCTGGACACTGAGCCTGAGTTCAACAGTTAAAAGCCTGTAAACTGCAAGACAAGCAAATATAGCCTAAGCGCATAAGCACTTGGCCAGCTACTTCCAAAAAGAAAACTGACATGCCAAGCTCATGGCATAAGCAAGCAAGAGCAGAAAACCTGACATATGATCCTTTTAATGTATAATAAATCATCGTAGGACTTATGTTAGTTGTTTAACACACAGGACTTATTACAGAGCCAGGTCTGTACTCCATAGCAATTTCACCCTTCAAAAAAGAAAACCCCAGAGCTCAGCATTTCCATTTGTCATACAGAAAAAAGACTCAAGACTTCAAATCCTGCCTATGGAACATATTTTCAAAGTAGTGATTCAGTTCCTTGATGGGGAAAAACTCAGTCATCAAATAACAAACCTCCCAGAAGACTGGGGTAAATGGGCTTTCCTAAAAAGAAATCTTCAGATCTCTAACTTGAGACATGGCAATGCTGAGCAATCTCTTATGCCCATTATTTCGACTTAACACACAAACAGGAAAGCTAAATAAGAAATCACAGAATCATAGAACGATTTGGGTTAGAATGTACCTTAAAGATCAACTCATTCCAACCCCCTCTAGTTCCAACCTTCTTACTAATATTCTGTGATTGATTTAGTTTTTGATTATCAACTTAAAACAGTTACTTTGCTGTGTAATTTCAGTGTAACAAAATAGCTTTTAAAGTGTCTTCCACCTCTTTACAGCACTATTTTCAAACAAAAGTGAGAAAATGCATATTAGTAACACCTGGCAAGCTATTCCACCTAGTGGAGTAGAAGAGAGTGGAAAAATCTTTGGAAAGGCACACATACCAGAAACTCCAGGAGTTAATCCAAATGAGGAGAAAGAAGTAGAATTCTGTTCAGAGGTATTAATCCTCGCATCCACATTCCAAGCAGCTGTGGGTAAAGGGAGAAAAAAAATAAAAAGAACGTCACACACTGCTGGCAATGTTAAAAATTTAGCTATCTAATTATGAATCAGATCAGAAAAACAGTGGCTAGTACAGCCACGGTGATGTTTCACACAACTGAGGGCATTAATCAGGGCTGATAGAGATGTGACTTTATGAACACACAGCCTGAAACAATTTTCGAGCTTTCCAAGATCATGTTCCCTTTAAAGCCTTTTCTATACATAAACTTCTCACAAAAGAAAAGTGAATTGTTTTTTGAGCCCCATACTAGTATTCTTCCCATTACTGCAGTCATTAAGTTTTGACAAGTACATATAGATGGAACACAGCTTGGAGAAAATTTTATATATATATATATATATATATATATATATATATGTATGTTAAAGAATGGAATAAAATTCAGAACAATTTTTGAAAAACAGGAGGTACTGCTTAAAAATGAAGACATACTTGACTGTTAAATGTAGGGCAGAAAATAAGCAGAAATAGCCAGTAAATACTAGTGGCTTTTATTTAGAATTACATTTACTTAACTGGGGGAGAAGGGGCTAAAAACTGGATAGGGATTCCAGATGTTGTCCAAAAAGTAGACAATCACTGCCCCCCAATTTACTGACTCCTGTGTTAATGCATCCCAGCATACCGTTGGTGTCCTTTGCTGCTAGGATCTATGGCTGGCTTATGTCCAACTTGGTGCCCACCGAGACCCCTTACCCACAAAGCTGTAATCCAGGCAGTCAATATCCAGGCAGGGTTGCTTCCAACCCAGATTCAGCACTTGACATTTGTCCTCACTGAACTTCCTCGAGTTCCTGTTGGCCCATTACTCCCATCAGGTTTAGGTCCTTCTGGATGGGATCCCTGATCTGGACTGTTTCAACTGATTCCTGCCTCCACATTTAAGTTTGGTGTAATCTGGAAATGGGATGTGAATGACACGGTTGCCTCCTCCAGGTCACTTACAAAGATGATAAACAGGACAGTTCTAAATACAGCCCTGTGATATCGCCCTTGTTACCAGCCTCCAGGGAGAGTAGGACTTCCTAACCATTACCTTGGGCCTGACCAGTTTTTTAACCGCTCCAGTTTGGATACAACAACACTGTGAGAGACTGTGTTGAAAGCATTAGTCAAGTCATCATGAAAGACTTTTACTGCTCTCCTTCATCCCCAAAATTTGTCATTTTACGAGAAGCAAAGCATCCTGGTCAGACACGATGTATCATCAGTAACAAAACCAAAAAGAGCTGGTCACAGTCACTAAGAACTACCTTTTCAGAATATGTAGCAGAACACATCTAGCCAGAACATGAAAAAAGCCCTTTGCTGCGACTTGGCAACAGTAAAGCTTCCAAGGGTATATACATCTCAATTTCAAAATATACCAGAGAAATGAAAAAATTGTGCAGATTATGGTTAGGGTAGGGCTGTGTTTAGGATTTGTGCTGAAAGCAGGGCTGATAATGCAGGGATGTTTTTGTTATTACTGAGCAGTGCTCACATAGAGCCAAAGCCTTTTCCACTTCTTGTATCAGTGGCAGCAAGGCGGCTGGGGCTTGTTTTCTCAACAAGAAGTTGGAAAGAGACACAGCCTGGACAGCTGACCTCAACTGGCCAAAGGAATATTCCCTGCCATGTAGCATCATACTCAGTATATAAAGTAGGGGAAGAAGGAAGGGAGGGACATTTGGAATTATGGTGTTTGTCTTCACAAGTCACCGTTACACATGATGGAGACCTACTCTCCTAGAGATGGCTGAACACCTGCCTGCCCATGGGAAGTAGAGAATTATTTCCTTGCTTTGCTTGCATGCATGGCTTTTGCTTTCCCTATTAAACTGTCCTTATGTCAACCCACGAGTTTTCCAGCTTCTATCCTTCTGATTGTTTCCCCCATCCTGCTGGCGGGTGAGCGAGTGGCTGCGAGGGGCTTGGCTGCTGGCCGGGGTTAAGATGCCACAAGACTAAAGTAACGCTGCTGACTACAAAGGAACACTGCCTTCCACAAGAGATGAGGATTACTTAGACTGAACAGTGGGAAGGACCATGTTGCAGCATTTACTAGTAAGTTGATGACTGTTGCCCAGAAAAATCAAGAAATCTCTTCTCCATTATCACTACAGACAGCACAAGTGAGAGAGGCAGAAAATTGTACAGAATATTAGAAGACAGTTTCTAACGAGAAGAAACAGCGTAACACCAAATGTCACAAGAGCTGAACAATCTTGCCTGGGGCCTAAAAAATGCCTGCTAAAATCAAACACAGTTGATTTGATCATGCTGGATCAACAGGATAGACTTACAACCTGGGTTTTAAGACATTATTTAAAAGAAGTTACATTTCAAAATGGCTTAGTAATCATCTTCAGAACTTTATGAAAGTGATATACAAGATAAAATTATTTCTGTGAAGGAATGTAATGTCAGACAAACTCAAAAAACCCAGTTTAATTGTACACACAGACGATAAGCCATCAGAACTTACAGTAAACACAAATTCAGTTAACATTTCACTAGACCACATCAAGATTTTTTAAATTTATAAACTGAAAAATATTTCAGAGATCCACTACTAAAAAATACATTTATGTAAAAGTGCTTATGTGAAGCAAGTTCTTGGAAACAGCTTACCAATAGGAGTGAACAAAGAACGCTCTTTCCAGGGCCTGCCCACCAGGGTTACACCCCAGTCCTTCCCATTTCCATTAGCATCTCCAGCGTCTTGGCCCCAAGCCAATGCCTCAGTCTTCCTCTTCCCAGCTGCAGTTGAAGGAACAGATGTCCATTTCTCCTCCCCTACACCAATCTGTGAGGAGATTTTTACAGACTTCTCATTCCAGCTTCCTCCATTTACTGTATGGCTTTCACTCAATCCTGGAGAAACTTAAATACAACAATGAAAGGATTATTTAAAATAAGAACTGGATGAAGAATTAAAATATCACTTACATGCAGGTTCACGCAATAAAAAAACACCAAATGAACAGCAGCTTTGCTACACCAATGTGATACAGACAGGGCTGCTGCTCTGTCTCGGCTGATTTTCCAGTTCAGATGATATGGACCATCTGTCTACTAACTTGAAGAGTGAGGAAAAAACAGCACCAACTGCACTCTCTTTCCTCATCCCTTTCTTTATAGGGCTGATGTATTGGTGAACTGGTGCTTCTAGAATAAAAAAAGGGTGGGGAAGGTGCTTTCAACACTGTCAGATAATTTCTCTTACAGAATATGGTGAGGACTTGTGGAAAGCCCATGCACTAAATGGAGAATATTTTGTTTCATGACTGCATGCAGCAGTTCTTCAAGTAGGATGTAGACGAAATTACCAAGCATTAGAATAATCCTTCCCAAACACTACACAGGATATACAAAGAGCATAGCTATCACACTGACCATAGAGTCCCTCACAGTAAGAGATAAAAATCACAGTAACACAATTTGTAAGTAACATATTTTATGTTACACTAAAGGTAAAAGCCCACAACACTGCAAGAGTCTCTGTTACATGTTACCCTGATGAGAAATTACTAGCCACTGCAAGTTTAATGTGTACTTTGAGAAGTCAGTAGTACAGCAGATCATAATAGAAGTTTTATAAATTTATGTCCCTATAAAATATAAGGGCTAGTGCACTCAGCTTTACTTCCTATGTATCACAAACCTTTCTCAAAGTGCTTTGTATATCAAATCCCCTTTCTCTTTTTATATGCAGTGGAAAAAACAGAAAAAACTGCTCTTTTACAAGCAGCTAAATATTTGCATATTACAAGGGTAACGCTTAAACAGTAAGCCAAACCCTCATGCACAAGTCAATATCATCTCCCAACAAAAACTACAGACCTAACATTTTACTTTTCAAATGAAATTGTAACTCAGGCAGCATGAACATGCCCAATTCAAGCTGGCATCACTGACACAGAATTAATTACGTGAGATATGCCTAGATTTTCTCAGACAAATTAATTCCAAACACAGACATCTGTAAGGTCACCACTGCAGTACAAAAAACACTGCTCTTTCTCTACAAGACTAGCATTGCTCCTATCAGTCAACTTCCTCCTAGCATAATACAAAGTCTTGGAGAAAGGCAACAAAGAATACCGAAGAGACAGAAACCAAACTGCAGTTGGCAGAAAAACCTTTTTGCAACTTCGCAAAAAGGCAGCTGAGGACCTAAAGTAGGAGCTTGATTATTCTCTGTTTATTATACTACTCTCCTGTCAAAAACTTTAACTTCTAAATGACCAGCAAGTTTTCACTGAATCACAAAAAACTTAAGATTGAAAAGGATCACTCAAAGTCACCTAGTCCCACCTTCTCTTCAATGCACAGCTAACTTGAAAATTACACTGTGTTATTGAAGTTCTGGAAACCATAAAGGCTGATTGCCCAGAGATGCTTTGACTTATCTCATGAAGAGCTTTTTTCCTCATGACCAGCCAGAATTTCTCTTTACTGAAACTTGATTATCACCTCCTGTCCTCCCATTAGGCATCTCCGAAGAATACATCTCCCTCCTTCTGTGCCATGGTACAGGAAATTTGCACCTGAAGTAACGCTCTCAAAAACAAGCAGAAAGATCACTTTCTGGATCTGTGTGCTTTTAGTAACTCATTTGTTGACCTGCTTATTTACACTAGCTACTTTTCATTACAGCAACACAGCTGAGGTTGGCTGTATGTAAGAAACAACCATCTTGATTTCATTATGTGAAACTAATTCACTTCAAGCATTATTATAGCAGTATCTGTTACTAGGAAACTGCTAAGATTCACTAGTCAAATATTTTATGTGTATGACATATGTCAAAAATATTCTTTTATAAACAGGAATTTATATTTAAGAACTTTCAAAACAAATGTATCTGTGCATCTCAAAAGAGTATGTAAAGAACTGAGTAACGTGTGTATACAACCTGAAACAAGTGTAAACAATAATCAGGACTTGTGAGCTCTTTGCATTCATCCATACCACGGTTTTCTTTGAGCAAGTAGTTCATTAACCCAAATAAGTGAGTAAGTTTGAAAAGCTAGCATAAAGAATTTTTCAGCAGAGCTTAAAAATAAACGTTACTGTTCTGTACATAAGATTTTTAAAATAGGTAATCTGCCTGAAAATTCTAGATACTGAATCGTATTTCTACATGTAACAGAGACTGTTTTCAACTTCTTAAGAAATAACTGCAACTCAGAAGTATAACATTTGCCTAGAAAAAACAGCTAGATGTATAGTAAAGTTCCATGTCAGTAACTGCTTGAAATCCTGCACTGACGGTTGCTGTTTCCAGTTCTGTAAAATACTTCTCTAGTTACTTAGGATGCCCAATAATAAAAACTTTTTACCTTGTGGAATTGATGACTCCCCCTTGGCAGGCTTAGAGATGTTAATCTGTGCATTCAAAAGTGCATCACCTGATTAAGAAGTAAGAGGAAACAAAGCTAGACAAAGCTTTTTCAAACAGCAACATCTGTAAAAGTCTTCTAAGAATCCATTACTGATATTTTAAGAAAAGAATATATTAGTACCTCACACAATCCAGAACACTTAAGAACAAAATTTAAATGCTCTATTCTTTATTATTCGTGTTTATGTTGCAGACAGAATGAACTCAAAGTGACTTAGGACCCATATACCAAGTAAAAGTAACTGTAGATTTCAAAGAACTTTAGCGACTCTCCCAGTGAATGAAGTGCAGAAATCTAAAACACAGGTTGTCATTTACAAGCAAAGAGTGGCTCCAAGTTATTTCAGACATGTAACTATTTCTAATTTCTACCTTACCATGAAAACACTATACAGCTGAATTCTTTTTGGATTAGTCTTATACAAGGTGATACATAAGATACAGAAAAAAGTATGACACATAAAGGATTCTGACAAGAGAGGTTACAGTAAGTTATGGTTAGCAACAGTGTTTAGAGACAGTTGGAACTACCATTTCTTGAAGTTCTGTGTAAATGGATGTAAATGGAAACAAAGACAACAGGAAACAACTGATGTAATCCTCCAGGCAAGAACTATGCACTCAGTCAAGGTGCAAAAGACTTTCAGAAAAACAGGAGGGTGAGGCATACAAATTTCAATGAATTGTTTCAACAGACAGTTGTTAGGCTCAGTCTTTTTGTCACTTTGCCAGAACATCAAGTTTCATTTAATTAAAGCATCTATTTCTCAGTTTTACCCAAATATGAATTCCTGTGTCTACACGCGCTTTAAACGAGCCCATGCAATCTTTCTTTTCTGTAACAGCAGCAGCTGTATCTATTGAATCCTCAGCTATAGTAATTGACTACTAAATCTCAGCCACGTGTGCCTTACCATTACGAACAGCTTTAGTACAGGATGCTACTAAATCTACGTTGGAAAAAAAGCCCTACATGTTAAGCAGTAAATGATATCTAAAGAGAACTTCAGGGGCATAACCTTCCCACAAGGAAGCACCCAAAAAGTTAAGGAGTTGGTGCTGCCTGCAGCAGTGCTGAGGATGTCTTTGAAGTTTCTGAAAACAAATGGCAGAGTCACAGAGCAGGAGTGAAGGAACAGGGACATGCCTAAGCAGCTGTGCAGCAACTGACAGCACACCAGTATGGATGGAAGCTGGTGTCTTAGCTAATAACTCCAAAACACTCTCTTGAGCTTCCCCAAAAACATGGCTAAAAAACGGGGGAATTTTGCACAATGAGGAAGTACTTTTTCACAGCTTGAAATAATTTCCTCAAGAAATTATCTGAAGAGTTTCACCTCCAAATACACCTATCATACATCCAAAACAGAGTCGCTATTTTAAGCATTTGAGTAAAGTTTCTCAGAACACATTCACAGACCTATCAAGCATCATACCTTTATTTTTTCTGAGACCAACTGGAAGTGATGGTGTAGGCATCAGCTGTTCAATGGATACAGTAACTGTATTTTCTATACCCTGGAGATTTGCTTCTCCTGAGCCCCCGTCATTCAGCACCTTGTCTCGCTTACGCTGCTGACGCTTTTCTCTGTTACTGATTTTTGTTTCCCAGGCTCCTGAAACATCACCCAAATGAAAATATAACGACGTCAGAGAGGAAGGGAAGATTTTTAGCTTACGGAAGTCTGAGGGCAGTTTAACCAGTCAGCTTCAACATTAGTTTGAAAACACAAACAAATGGCCAAAGATAAGTTTTTCTGTGATTAATATTTGGCTTCACAGAGCAAAACATGAATAACATAAGCACCCTACTATCCAAAACTTCTCAGTTTTTATAAGATTACTTTCAAAAATATATGTTGAAGTTACTAAATACTGTTGTTTCAAAGATCACATTTCCAGATATAATATATGGCTGTGAAATTATGAGTTTCTTATGTTTCTTCATGAACCAAACACAAGTAAATCTTTTACAGCATTTAAGCCAAAATGTTTGCATTTTGTGTAGTTTGTGTTCTGTACCTTCATCAACTTCCTTTCCATCTAGACGAGACGTATCCTGAACCGTTTTGGAATCTCCCTTTGGTTTCTTTTTTTTCTTTGACTAGAGTAAAAAGAAAACATTATCTTAATAATTACTTACTGATCACTTGGCATAGTGATTCAGAATTCTCTCCCCTCCCCAAATACAGGAATAAATTTAAAACAGATTTTCCTGAACAATCCTCTGTGAAAGACTTTAACAGCACAGAAATGGCAGCGGGGGGGAACATTACTTATGCTACAGAGTACAAAGCCAGGTAAAAGCAGCTATGCTGGCAGCATCACAACCACAGAGGAGTAACGAGCTGTTTTAGCAGGTAGATCCCACTCTGTCAAAATTCGTTTTGTGCAGAAGTATTAAGTTACACATGGAGAAATAAATAATGCCAGTAACTACTTTAAAAAAAAAAAAAGAAAAAAGAAAACCAGCGTGGAAATTACTTCAAAACATAAGCTGTGGTTAGACCTCAAACATTTAAAACTTTCTTCCCCAAAGTTTCATCAGTTATGGCTTCTTGGATGTAACAGCTAAGCTAAACAAATAGGAACAGACATGACTACTGCAAATAGTTTTGGTGCAACAGGTAGCAATTATAGAGTGTTGAAAAGATAGTTTTGAGAAAAAACCCCAAGATACTGGGAGAAAATATATCACAGGAAGCCTTGGAGTTCAATTTTTTGATAAGCTAAAGTGATGGCAAATTGACTTGACTACCTTCTTAGAAAGAAAATACAGTACTGAAAAGCTTGTCAACCTAGTGAAGAAAGGTGTAAGAACTACCAGATAAACATAAACGAAAAAAACTCAAGACTTTTAAAAGAAATATGGTTGTCCACTCAAATGTTATAAGGGGAACTATTCACTTACTCACTGTCTCTGAAATATTCTAAGAATGCTGGATGACTTTCTGGAATACATCTACCAGAGTCAGACTAGTAATTGCCAGCTATATACCTGAGTTCTCACTATTTAGTTTTCTAGTCTTAAATGTCCAAGAAGTGTCTAACAATCTCTCTAGAATTGAGAATTGGTAACACCTAGATGATTACCATAGCTGCTGCAGATATTCTATGGGCCCCCACAAATGCATGCAGTTCACACGCCATAGAGTTACCATGCCCCAAAAGTAATCTGTAGCTTCAATACTGAGAACAGTACAGCTTGTTAGTGCAGCAGAGATGCTAAAAAATTCACTGCTTATATGCATTGCTGCATCAGACCTGTAACATTCAGGGAACTGATCTGAACAGTTAACTCATGGTTTAATGTACTAGGGGACCCAAACTACAGATGCACCCAAACTGAATTCTCACTTCCACAGCAGACTACCTTTACCCACATACCAGCTAACTAACTTTTGAAAAGTCTCCAAAAGAGAAGGGCTTGTTTCAAAAGCAACCTTAGAAAAACTGGTTCTAAAAATATGAACAAGTCAAATTATTTGCTAGGGCAACTTCTAAGGAAAGAATTAAAAAGGAAAGTGAAAATTAGCATTAAAATGAGTTAAATTGCCTCCTGAAGCTCAGAGGAAAGATTAGGAAATTTGTACCTTTGTCTCCCATTTGCAGCTACACTGAGACTGGAACCTGAGATCTTCAAGTTTCCATCCACAATGCCATAACTACCCAACTGCCCTTTGGCACTAAGAGAACACCTGAAATTACTTCAGAAGCCCGAACAACAGTTCAAGACGCCTACTCTTCCAAATTGTAACTTCAGTTTCCTTAAATAACTAGATCCTATGGAAGTACTGACATCAAAATTTACACTTTTCATGAAAACATCAAAGTTTAACACCTGAAAAAGAAATTTGTGATTAACAAACATTGTTTTTAAAAAGATCAAGAATGCAAATCTTGAAAATGTATTTACTTTCCTAAACTGTTACCCACTTCTGAACAACCAGAACCATAATTTTTTATCCAATTTACTCATCACCTGCTAAACTTTGTGCTGTACCAGTCACTATCTCAATAACAAACTGACTGTAACAGCAAGAGATGTTAAAGCCAGAGCAAGCCAGCCAGTTGCTCTGCAGAAGTCTATGCATTCAGAGTGTCACCTTCTGCAATGCACAAAGATGCCAGTGTTGGCTCTGCCAACAGCCAAAGAGCACATGAGGAATAATGCAGGCCTGCCGAAAGTTTTAAAGTCTTTAACATGCATGGTATCCCATGCAAGAACAATAGAAAAATAAAACTTTCTTCCTGATCCCTAGTTGACTAATTATTTCTAGTATGCAAGACAAAGCAGTTATATGCTTGCAAACAGAATGGAGTACGACATTTTAACTTCCCACAGTCTCATCCAGAGTGTCACTTCTTAGGTAACAGTGCCTTACACTAAACACTAAAAAAACCCCTGTACTGTGGCAAGTCACTAATTGCAGAATCATAAACCCTACGAACAGCCACAGTCCAGACATTACTCTAAGCTTCCCCTCCCACAAAGCAGAAAAACATGCATGAAATTCGCAACCCTGAAGCAGCCAAGAAATACAGAAACACAGAAGATATGTGATTTCACTGAAAGCATATGCTGAAGCACAAAAAATAACCATGCCCTTCAGGCCATAGATTATATGTACTCATATATGTATGCACATGCACATACGACTTTAATCACAGCCACTGTCTTATACCATCCATTCCAAAGATGGTACACAAAGACACATACACAGGACCCCTTACAACCTTAGCAGGTTTACAATGTCACAAACGTAAAAAGGCCCTGAGAAGCCTTACCAAATAATCAGAAGCCTGTACAGTTACCTGTAGTTCAAAGAAACTTCTTAAGTATGCTTTTAATAGAAGGGTAACAATCTACTCCTGAGGTAATCTTGCTTTGCCCAGGGTCCCCCAAAGTGATATGAAAGCACCATTTGAATAATCACCCATATCCACTTAGTGGTAATCACTTCCTAGAGCTGCAGCTTTAACGTCACATTTTAGAATTCAGATCACTATGTTTGCAATTTTAAGGTGAAGTTGAGTTTAGGATTTAAGCACCTTACCTACTTGAAAACCTGCAAACAGAGTTACCCATTCGGATTCAAATTGTGTTATGTTCCCGGGAAAAAACCCAGCAAAGTCAATCTGATATGTAAAACATAGGGAAGAGAAAAAGGCCCATAGCACAAAACTTTAAGGCAAACCTATTTCACAGAGAAGTCACTCAATTTGCCAATCGCAAAAACATTTAAAGCCCTACAGCAAACTAAAAGGATACAGTCTTTTAGCCAAAATACTAACAGCAAAAGGAGTTGTTAGAGGGTAGTAAAGTACATTTATTAAAGCATGAACAAGCTAAAGAAATGACAATAATCATGGAATGGCTTGGGTTGGAAGTGACCTTCAAGATCATCTAGTTCCAACCCCCTGCCATGGGCAGGGACACCTTTCACTAGACCAAGTTGCTCAAAGCCCCATCCAACCTGGCCTTGAAGATTTCCAGGGATGGGGCATCCACAACCTCCCTGGGCAACCTGTTCCAATGTCTCACCACCCTCACAGCAAAGCACTTCTGATTATGTTTATACATAATCATTTATTTTTCCTCAGATACAGTTACAACAAAAGCACTTTATTGAAGAAAATAAGTGGGAAAACTTCATGCACAATGTTAGCAAAAAAATTACCAAAGGCCTATCAAGTATACCCATGTGGCCCATAAATGACAGCATATATGATAAGACAAGATTAGTCCTCACAGTTCAAAAAGTAACATCGCTATTAGTACGGTTACCTTTTAGACAACACTGCAGATCAATGCTTAAAAAGATACTTTTAATGTAGCTGTTTAATTTGCATAACAAAAAGCTCACACCAGACTTCAAAGCTCACATGTGTCATCAAAAATCAAGAACTCTAATTACAAATAGATACATCCGACAAAAGAAATAAGCAGGCACATGGTCTTAATCCTTTGATTAGTAGTCCCCCAATTGGTAGACCATTTACAAGGCACTTAACAATAATATCATTATGCTGCTCCCCATAGAAGCCATCAAAGATGAAACACAAAGTATTTCTGTAGGCTTAACACTGTCACATGATGAACAGAGATATCAGTGTTTAGTGGGAGGCTGAGAGTGCAGTTTGCTTGACAAACATTCTGTGATAAGGCATGTCTCAGAAGTTAAGAAAATACTACTTTAGCTCTTTCCAACTCCAAATTAGATTAGCACTCTTCACAGTAAGAAATATGCCTCTTCATTTATAAAGTAACAGGATTTCAAATCACAAATAGAGTTATTAGATATTGAAATAACATATATAAAACTTCAACACTGCTGCTTTGTATCCATAACTGACCTTTTCATTCTTCTTTTCTGTGTCCACAGGCTGCTTTATATTGTCTTTACGGACAGTTTGTATTACTTCATCTTCAGATACATCAAGGAAAGACCGTCCATTAGGCTGTAAACAATAAGCATACATAATAAAAAAAAATTAGAGAAAGTAGATGAAGCAAAGCTCAAATTACACTATTACTGAAATGCAATTACTTGTTCACTGAAAATGCTTGTAAGATTACTGAATAAAGCCGACCAAATTGAGGATTGGTATTCAAAGTACCTACTGCAATTCTGTATTTACTAGACACAGAAACTAAAAAGGAAAGAGAACAGGTTTTCTTATTCCATCTCAATTCTATTCAAACCAGGAATTTCATAACAAAAGGTACATTTCTGAAAATTACCAGCTTTTAAAGTTACTTGTAGCTGTTCTGAAAACTGATTCAGAACAGCTACAGTTGTACGTGCCATAAATTATCTAATTAAATTAAAACAATTACCACTTTGTAGTAGTTCAGCAACAGGACTAATTTTTAAAAGTAATTTCTACATTGACCAAACATCTGCAATTTCTATCTATGTATATCCCTCCCAGCTCACTTCCTTCACAAGTTAAACTTCATAGTAGAACAGAAATTAGAAATCAAACATGAAGCATGACTAAGCACGACATCCCATTGTTCTTTTCAGACAGACTTGATTACAGGCATTACATTAGTCTACCATTTTCCCCTCACACAATTAAGGAAAGAAAATTAGCATGTATTATTCAACATACAAAATTAAAACTCTGGACAATCATTAAATGAGTCTTTACATTACCTTTGACAGCGAAGGCACACACCTTAGTCTATATATTCCCCATATACAAATGTAGTAATTCAAAAGTCATTTACTTTTAACAAAAAGCTATGACTGAAGTTATTCTCCTTAACTGCAGGAAAGATGAAAATATGCATATATTATACTACTGTCAGCCATTAATTTCACTGAGTGAAAAACAATTGTTAAGAACAGTAATTGATAGAGTCCACACAAATGTCACTGTTTCACATTCAGAATGACTCGGATAAATTAATGACTGAAAACTAACTAAGCATAAATAGCTACTTCAAAGTAGCTTTAATTCCTGCAATTCTTTCCAAATTAAGTTCAAGCTCTATTACCTTTAGTCATTTTTTGTTATTAAAAACCCAAAAGCTATTTTAACTCTGCATCACACAAACCTAATTGCTTTCACGTAAAACAAAAGCCATATCATAACTTAGTGTGGCCTATTCCTTCAAATATTAGATCTGATCCTCAATTTAACTGTTACAGGCATTTAAGCCTTGCCACATTGTATTATGCTTACAAACCACCCTAGGCATGATTTCACCAGTGCACAACATAGTATTGCATACTGTAGTTAGCAAGCATGCCAACTTCTTCAAAGTAACTATAAATAGAAATGGAAAGATCAGGTCACCTAACCCCTCTTCTCCTGCAACAACCAGTTTTAAACTAGACTTCTCATATCTAATACGCAGTACATTTCCCTCAGCATTCTGAAAATGAAGTATATTTTAAAAATCTGTGTCCAGGAATTCTCTCTAAGACAATTCTTCTCAATGAAGTCCACAGTGTTGGTTTATTCCACAGGGGTACCAAAGAACTGATATTCAACCTTGAAAATAACTTGTTGACAAAACTCAATTCTTGTGCCTATTTTCTCCAGTCTGTTTAGTAGTAGAGTTAGATAACATATTTGATGCATCTAGTATTGGACATGTATCAAAAAAGGTTACAGCAAACTAACTTTTTAAATCCTGTACCTTGCTTTGCTTCTTTGCTACTACATATATACCTTAAATTGAAAACTACTTTCTTAATCTCTCCCAACTATTCAATAAATAGAAGTTTTAATATTTAGTTTAAAAAAACTTTGGCTGCTTCTCTGAAGTAGTAAACTAATTCATATCCATTAAGAACCCTCTGGAAAAATTCATCCACATGACTGTTCAAAATGCTGTCTGATCATCTGATCATGTAAACAACAACCTTTAGAAATATGTTCGAAAACTTGCACTTTGATACATTCATGGGAGAAATGCATCCTTTAATTGTAATACCCTCCTTTTCAGTGGAAGCTTTCCACATTTATTTTCTGCCCACAGACGAATCATAGAATTTTAACCAAAATCCATGTGACCATTTTTGGATACACCAAAGAAAGCAACAAAAGCGGGAAAGAAAAAGTTTTTCTACAGTATTCAGAAATATTTTGTTTTAAGAAGACAACCACGGTGCAAAGTTTAAAACTTTATGGGTAACACATTAAACATCCACCGACAAAATTAATTAATTCAAAACTGTGCAATTTATTATTTGCCATCTTTTTTACCCTCATCTGAAAGCTGCCAGGCATGATGCAACAAGGAAGAAGTAGTGCTGTCAGTAACAGTACCGATTACTGACTGAATGCTTTTCTTGCCTGAGGACCTTACAATTCCAATACTCAAATAAACCTTTTTCCACACACATTCATGAGGGTGGTAAGATATACCAAACGTAGAAAAGGTTTTGCTAAGACTGTCAAAATGAAAACTACTCTTTAAGCATGGCAGTGCAAAGGATAACTCAGTTTCACACTTCAAACAGCATTAATGAAATTGCTACCACCTCAATCTTACTATGCTGTATTAGTCAAAGCCCTCAGTAACACATTATAAAGATACCTCTGCTTAAAGTATCTTTGGCCAGGGAAAGAGTATGTTTATCAACGTTTTCTGTAAGTTTCTCTTCAGAAAGAAACGAAACAATTTTCTCTATGAGGTCTGAAGAATCCTACAGCCCTACTTTTGCCATTTGACCATTAACATATACACAAACCAACACGAGTATCAGCTGAAAGTGTAGTCTTTACACAATCTAAGTGCAAATAAGCATTAGACAGCCATAGCCCAGAAAGTTCTTTCAAGTAGATCAAATATGAAACTTCCTCAAATGAATGCAAATACTTTTACTAGTGTGTAGCTTTTATTCTCCAGGTGTATGACAAATAATAGGAAGTACACAGTCAACTAGTATTTTCCACATCTACAAATAGATGGTGTGAATGGCTTTCTTAAGTGGCAGCAGAGCACAGAAGATGGCTACCAAGTTTCTGTGGTGTTTGGCAGATTGCACAGAAACCACGTAAGAAGAGCTTCACCTTTTTCTGATGAAGTAGGAGGGAGAGGCACAGTAATTATTCAGAAGGGGAAGGAATTGAAATTAAATATCAAGTTTTATGAACAGGAAAAAAAATCTTAACGGGGCCAAAGAACTCTGTGACAGGAGAAAAAGAGCTCTGCCTCTTCCAGGAGTTGAAACAAACAAACAAAAAAGCAGCTTCAGGTTTACTGCACAGAATCTGATGTAAAGACACCATGCAACCTTGCTCCAAGCAGCCTGAGAAAGCCAGAACTGGCTCCATAAACTGTAATGTTAATGAATGTTAAACAGTTTCAGCTCCATTTTTTTCTCAGTCTGCTTACAATAAGTAAATAAACAGAATCTCATAGGTACTACTGTATTCAGACAACGCAGTCCTACTCAAAAAAACCTATTTTACTAAGAACACGAGGTAAGTTGTACCCTACTTATACAGGTACTGAATAAAGCCACATGCAAGGAAAAAAGCAATTAATACCCTTCCTCAGAAGAGCTACAGTAAAGAACATTTCTCATCCTGACTGATGAGTGTTACACATCACCTGCCATACAGTGAGCTCAGTAGTTCTGTATTAAAGTAACCCTACAGCTTTTAATTAGACATCTGTAGTGTGTTCTTAATGCTACAGACCAGTTGCTCTAAGCTTTCTGAAACACCCACAATGGAAATCTAGACCCCAGCATAGCAAGCCCTGTAGTAAATCTACTGGTAATAGGCTTACTCTTTTCCCCTCCCATACCTAATTAATGGCATCACAGCACACAAAACCACAAGATGAAAATGACCAGGCAGCAACCAGTAAGAATTTTTGTTGCATCTTTAAATTTCCAATGTTATTTTGAGAATTTTTCACATGGAAGTCAGAAAACACTGGGACATGCTAATATCGGTCTCTCTAAACTTATCTTGGAAAACAAGAACGAGGCAAGCCTACTAAACTTTGTCACTGGTATCAACTTATTTGCACTACAGTTAATGATTCAGTTTGTGCACTTCCTTTTGGAGAAAGGTAGGATTTTTTTTTCATCTCACCAAGGAAATAAAGAATATAAAGTACTATAAAAATAACTTTCAAAATGACAGCTTAAAAACTACTTTGCTCTTTTGATTACAAAAAGATTCGGTCTTACGCTGCCTTAACTTTATTATATACCTATGCAAACCAAGCTCAAGAGTACAATTATTTATATTCACTAAAAATGTCAGTTAGTTAAGTTTTATATAAAATTATTTAAGTTAGCTTTTATGAAGCCCTACACTACAAAGCACTGTCAAGGTAACACTGAATAGCTACTTATTCACTCTATCTTCTGTGGTGGCATTTTTTAATGTCTTAGGCAATGACTTGCAAGAGTTTGTGCTTTGTTTTCCTACTGGAATTTAAACTAAACAAACCAAGCAAAATCTAAATAATTTTTAGGATTAGTCTTTGTTGCCAAGAAGGCATAACATATTTATTTATTTAACACTGAAGTATCTACATCTCAAGATGGCAAAAAAATTTACATCTTTAGCATGTCTTCTCCAAAATGGAGAACCTAGCTACACTGGAAAGATTCTGAATCATGTTTCCTCTTCTTGGTGCTGAGCACTCAGTCTCTTACAACTTCCAGAAACAATTTCAGCAGTTCAATGTTCAAAGACAGGTTGGTGGCATATGCAGACTTTTTTTTTCCCTGTTTAAGATGGTCTAGCCTTAAGTTCTCCTAAAAAACCTTCCCAAACTTCTCAAATCTTAATACTGCCACAGACTCAAATGAAGACACAAACCCATTGTCTCTCCTTTCTCTCGTCATTAGGGAAACAATTCAGATTTTATAGAGCAAGATATAATTATACGACACAGTTGTAATAGGCAGGGGACATCTGCTACACTTTCATTCCTACAATCCATTTGGACATAAATAGGATTACAAACATCCTAACAATATAACCGCTATAGAAGCAATCCCTTCAAGCCCCAAAACTGTGACAACTGTAAGCTTTAAAAGGACAGTTGACAATTTCTGCATGCTACTAATTTTCTCATAAGTGGATGCATACTGTCAAAGATAGAAGGTTCCCACACCACATATTGAACATTTAAAAAAATATAAATTACAGGAATGATCTCTTTTAAAGGGGCTGCTAAGAAACAGATTTCCTTATTAAAGCAGATGATCTTCACCGTAACAACTAAATCAGACATATTCCTATTGAGGCAAGCTCACAGCAACATTGACAGTAATGTTCTACGGAAAATGCAAAGCAAAAAGCTTACTCAAGTTTGAATCATCACAGCATTTACAGGGCTTAGAATGCTGCTTCCTGTAGTCTTTACCTGCCTAGACTACAACTCCTGGCTTGAAATTCAAAGCTATACTAAGGTCTCCACTACTGGTTGCTAACCCTGCAAGCATTCAGTGAAAAATAACAGTAAGAGTAGCTTTCATATAATTTTTGTTTACAATAAAACGCTTCCAAAAAGCTAGCCGTCTCCTCATCACCCAGGACTATTAACATGCAATTTACTCGTGGCAGCGCTGCTCCTCCAGGTTTTCAAAGCAACCATATAACCCAGACAACACGAGACGGCTACAGAGCAGTCAGGACCCCCCTATTCCTTCCTTCCACAGGCAAACATCGCACGGCGGCTCGGGGGGAGCTCCATGGCACCCAGATCCTTCCCACCGGCGACAGGGCCTGGGGAGCGGCAGCCGCGCTCGGGGCCGCTCGCCAGACGCGGCCCCCTCGCCTTCGCACCGGGACCCGGCCGGGTGCCACCGCCCGCCCCGTCCCGCCGCTGTCAATAAGCCTTTCACCCCCGCTGCCCTCCCGGCCCTCACAACCCCTCTCACCCGCGCCGCTTTCTCAGGCAGCTTCTTCCTGTTTCGCTTCTTTTGCTCATCGCCTTTGAGGTTCAGCTGCCCGGGGCTCGGGCTCGTCGCCTTGCCCTGGCCCCCGCCGGCCGTCAGGCCCGCGCTGGCCGCCTCGTCACCCTTCCTCACGGCCGCGCTCCGCGCCGGCTTCTTGCGGAGGCCGCCCCCGCAGGCCGCGGCCAGCAGCAGCCCCAGCAACACGAACCCCAGCGCGGCCGGGACCGCCAAGGCGAGCCAGCTGGGCAGCGCCTGCGGATCGAGGCCCAGTTCGAGGCCCAGTTCGGCACGCAGCAGCTCCAGCCCGCCCGACAAGGCGTCCCGCACCCGGGCCGCCGCCTCCTCAGCCCACCGGGCCGCCGCCTCCTGCCAGCTCCCCGCAGCCATCGCGGTCCCCGGCCCCGCAGAGGCCCGAACCGGGCGGGGCGGCGAGGGCGCGCTCAGACCGAGCGCATCGCGGTCTCGGGAGAGCCGCGCCGGCCCGCCCGAGCCGGAGGCACCGGAGGTGGGGGTAGGACGGGACGGGACACGACAGGACGCGAGGGGAGCCTCGGCGGGACGCGGCTGCCTTAGCCTCAGGGCCGCCCGGGTCTCCTCCTCTTCCTCCTCCCCGCCCTCCGCCTCTCGCGCGACGTCACCGCCCCGCCGCGCGCCCGCCGCAGCGCGCCGCCAGCGCCATCACCGCCATCACCCGCGCGCGGGGCGGGCGAGGGCCGCTTCCCGCCTCCTCCGCCTCCTTCTCCCTGGCGGCCCTGCCCAGCCCAGCCCCGCCAAGGGCGGTGCCGGCAGGGAAGGCAGCGGTCTCGACGTGGCAGGCAGCGAACGGGGAAGGAGCGGCGGGGGCGGCTGAGGCCGAGGGGTTGGAAACGACCTCTGAGATCATCAAATCCAACCTATGACCGAACACCACCCTGTCAACTAGACCTTGGCACTAAATGCCACGTCCAGTCTTTCCTTAAACATCTCCAGGGTGTGCAGCCCATTCTAGTGTCTCACCACCCTTTCTGTGAAGAAATTTCTCCTAATATTCGAAGTGAAGCTCCTCCGGCACAACTTGAGGTGATGTCCTCTCGTCCTGTCACTGGTTTCCTAGGAGAAGAGGCTGCCCCCCCACCTGGCTACACCCTCCTTTCAGGTAGTTGTAGAAAGCGATGTCACCCCCGAGCCTCGTTTTTTTCCGGGCTAAACCCACCCAGCTCCCGCAGCTGCTCCTCGCAGGACTTGTGCTGCAGACTCTTCACCAGCTCTGCTGCCCTCCCTTGGACACACTCCAGCACCTCTGTGGCTTTCTTGTAGTGAGTGGCCCAGAACCAGACACAGAATTTGAGGTGCAGCCTCACCAGTGCAGAGTACAGGGTGACGGTCTCTTTCATGGTCCTGCTGACCAAGCTATTTCTTGTACAGGCCAGGATGCCATTGGCTTTCTTGTCCACCTGGGCACACACTGGCTCATGTTCAGTTGCTGTGAGCCAGCACTTCCAGATCCTTTTCCACTGGGCAGCTTTCCAGACACTGTGCCTTAAGCCTGTGTCACTGCATGGGGTTGCTGTAACCCAGGTGTAGGACCCAGCACTCAGTCTCATTGAATCTCTTACAACTGGCCTCGGCCCATCGATCCAGCCTGTCCAGATCCCTCTGCAGAGCCTTCTTACCCTCCAGCAGATCAGCCCTCCTACACAACTTGGTGTCAGCTGCAAACTTGCTGAGGGTCAACTTGATGCCCTTGTCGAGGTCATTGGGAAAGGTGTTAAACAGAACTGGACCCAGTACTGATCCCTGAGTAACACCACCAGTGACCAGCTGCCAACTGGATTAGTTCCATTCAACACCTCTCTCTGGGCCTGACATCCAGTCAGTATTTCATCCAGCAAACAGTGCACTCACCCAAGTCGTCAGCAGCCAGCTTCTCCAGGAGAATGCTGTGGGAGACAGTGTCAAAGGCTTTACTAGAGTCCAGGTAGACAACATCCACAGCCTTTTTTTCTCTCATCCACACTTCTTGTCATAGAAGGAGATCATTTAGTCAAGGATGCTTTAGCACAGACTGTTTACATTTTTCAGAAACCATTAACTGTCATTGTTGCAACTGGTTGTTGCACATCTCAGCCACCCTAACAACCCAAACAAATTATTCTGTAAGTATTTTAAGAAGCTTAAGATGTTGCACTCTATAGATAGAGGTGACAGAGCAGTAATCATGTAGTAATAGTTTTAAATACATTAATAAAAAAAATATGCCTAACAATTTTGAAAGCATCATTCAGTTGCAGTGGATGTTTTGTGTTTTGTGTGTATATATATATATATGTATATATTTTTTTTTTAACCGAGGCCATAGAACAGTAGATATTGTTCATTTTAAAGGAAGCACCGCAAGAACCTGGTGGGGCTGAATTCCACAATCCAAGCGATTTACACCATGGTTTTCATTGCTGCACCGGGGCACCACCAAGTGGCAGTATCATGAAGAGCCGAGCTATCGTCGGGAAAACATTTCTGTCTTAAAAAAGAACAAAGGGAGCAGATCCGCACCTGGAAACAGTCAGTTTCAGTTTGATTCGGCTGGTAGAGTAAGTTAATCTGAAAGGAATAAATATATTTTTATTCTGAACCAATAAGATAGAGCCATAAGTAGGCATCCGGTTTGTAGCAAATTGAACTATTTTGAGGAAAGATTGTCTGACTTGTTAAAACTGTTTGGAACAGATTTACTACTCTAACAGTACTCATCAAATAAAGCAAGCGTTTTCTTTGGAACTAATTTTGACACATACTAGTCTAGTACTAATCTTCAACTGTATTAATAGATCTGAGCGAAGTTACCCCAAGGACTTTTCCAGTAGTACTAATATAAAGCATCATCTTTCCCACAGCATTCTCCCAAAGATCCCAGCATAAGATTGAATGACACATTACAAAAGAGAAAATAATGGAAAAACAAAAAAGAATGGAGACAAAGCTTAATTTTATTTTTTTTAAATGTCATCTCTGTTGACCTGGCAAACATTTCTTGTTTTACCACAACAGCTATTAGATATACCTTACAAAATACCTTTCCACCATATTTAAAACTCCATACCTGCCAGTTGTCATGGCATGAAGAAAACCTAACCATTTCTTTACAGTCTCAAAATACCTGTTTCAAGTGGTTTTATGATTATCTTAAACAATATTGAAGCCATGTGTCTTGCAGCTGTAGACATTCTTTAGACAAGAAGTTAGGTGGATACAGCAGAAGCCTCTGATCAGTTAAATAAGCAGAATCCCAACAAAACACATTCAAGGTTGTTGTGACAGGAAATTGAAAAAATTTGGAACAATAAGCAATTTTGCTGTATTATATGGATCATGACTCTGAGTTGCTTTAAGGTAAACTCAGTACATAATTCACTGAAAATACTAAGTTGTAGACTCATTATTTTTCTGGAAGGAGGGAACAACAACAACAAAAACATTCCTGATCTAAGAACCGCCGTCCTTGGCAATGTTAACAAGTTAAGGAAAAGGGATGAGTAGTCCGCAGACAGAGTTTTCTTTGAGAAATTGCTCGTCTAGGTAATGGCTGGGTGCCTTGAGCCAAGACTCAGCCCAGGCTGAGTTAGGGCTTGGAAAAAGAGGAATGAGGGTCATCATGCCTAGAGATGCACTTGGTGTGGAGGTACCAAGAGCTGCCAAAAAGGGGTAGGACACAAAAAAATTCTTCCCTGAGACATTTTTCATCCAGGCCATGGCTGGACATGTTGGAGAAGGCTCAACTGATGTCTGGCATTAGGGTTAATGTTAACATTACATACCTAGCTGGGAGAGAGATAAAACTTAGAGCTACAGTTGGTGTGTGTGGGGAAGAAAAGGAGCAGCCAGAAAAAGGGTTAGCCTGCAAAAATACCTCTTCCCTGAAATCTTTTTAATCTGAGTGCTAGTTCAGGATCTGGAACTAAGGCTTAGCCCATTCTTTGCATTCAGACTGAGTTAGAGCTCCATTTTGATAAAAAGATTTTCTGTAGCAATTCTCTTATGATAACTTGTTCATCATGGCTGTGGCTTGGGGTCTTGGGCTGGTCTCTGCAGATACCAGGTGTTGGAGCTGTGGCTGCAGTTAGGCTTAGGGCCAGGAAACAGGCCAAGTTTGAATCCCCGTCTGGAGTGGGATAGGAAAGAATTATTCTCAGGGAAGTTTCTCATCTGGCTGATGGTTAGGGGCTTTGGGCTAAGTTGCAGCCTTAACCTATGGGTTAGGGATCTGGTTATGTTCAGCTTTGGGAAAAGAGAGAAGGCCTAGCACTTCATTTGGTCAAAGATTGCCAAAGGAAGGAACAGGGGGCAAAAACAATGGTTCCCTGAGGACATGTTCACCTGCGCTATGGTCCAGTTCGTTTCAAAAAGCTGCCAAAGAATTGATGCTGCATCCTCTCCAAGGCCAGGGAAAGGAAAAAAACCTTCTGCCTGGGCTAGCAAAAAAACCCAAGCTAGCCAAGCAAAAACTCAGTCTGCACGGCATGCCAGCCGCCTGGGGAGTGAGGCTTTGGAAAAGCCTGCTGAAGAGTCCCAAGGCTCCCCGCTCCCCCTGGACCCACCTTAAAGCCACAGCAACCATTTTTGGGCATAAAGCAGATGATCAGGGAAAAGACTAGTCATCATAAAATCACCCCGAGACAGCTGTGCTTCATGAGGACGTGTTTATCTGAGTCATAGCTGGGAATTCAAAGTCTCATCCAACTGTGTTTGGGGTAGTTGGGGCAAAAGTCCCCATGAAACAGATTTGGGGTTGGGAGAGGGACAAAGCACAGAGCTCAGTTAGGAGAGAAGCTTGAAGAGGGTTGCTGAAGGAAGGTGTATGTTGCAAAAAAATATTGTCCCCGAGAGCTTGTTTACCTGGGACATGGCTGGCGGACCTGGACTAACACTCAATGACCTTCTCTTCTCAGAGTGGTCAATGATTTCAGCAAGATTTTGGACAGTTACAGTTTTTCTGATGCAGTGCTTCTGGAAGGATTTCTTTCCTAAGGGAAAAGGAAGTGTTTGGTTATATGAGTAACCCATGTCCCTCTCTGGCCTTCAAAGTTCACCTCATTTTTTTTTCCTGTTAGCATGATCAGCTTTTTGAGCTGAGACAGAATCCTAAATCAAAATTCACTGTTAAGGTATAATGTGTTCTTCTAAGTCTTTCTCAATTTTACATTATTTTTCATTATAGTTCACATTCTTGTGCATAACCATATCATTCAAATATAGAAACATTCTGATAAAAAATACTAAGCTTAATTCCCCATATGATGGATAAGTCTGTTCTCATAAAACCTTTGACATAAGTAGTGTTTAGTCATCAAAGCTAAGTTGTCATTATGACTGACAGAGCTCATGAGTGCTTTGGGAGGTGAAGAACATTTTGGCATACCGTCCATGTTCAAATTTCTATCAGCCGTAAACACTGAGAAAAATAAATATGCAAAGACTTCCTATGAAGCTGAGAAAAAACACCTTGAATTAATGGAAAGCAAACACCAAATTATAGGCCTATTAGCTCATCTCACTGGTTGTATGAAATTGCATTAAGTGTAGCCTAAGTATCTCCCGTAATATATGTCTTTGGAGAGTTTTCACAGCTTTTTTTTATGAGCAAGACAGTTTTCGTAATAGAGCATTTTAATCAAGACGTGGTTGCTGTTCATAGAAATGACACCAAGTTAACTTTAAACCATGTGGTTCATTTATTAGCAATACAATTACAGAATCCAGACATGCAGGTTCACTTACACATTTAGCCCGTAGCACTGCAGTCTGTGTTGCTCACTGCCCTATGCTGTCAGTACCTGAGCTAGCAAGGGTCAGAAACTGCAAGGGGTGTCAGTGTAGACATACTCAAGTTCTTTTGGTTGTTCATATATGTCCTACTCTAAATAATTTTGTTACAGGCTTGGACTGTTTTCTGTCATTCTGTCCCAGAGGTAGGTGAAAATATTCCAAAATACCAAATCAGCCCAGAGAAATGACAGTCACAAAGGAAAATGTCTCTCTTTCAGTGAGCTTTCAATGCAGCACACCCTAGGCACCCACAGGAAGCCTCGTACAGTCCTGCTCTCCCTGATGGCTCATGTAGCAGGGTGCTGTGAAGCTTGGGCACCCTTGGCTGTGAGGTCTACCACAGAACAGACCTGTTCTTGGCAGCTGGACTCTTGGAAACCCAGAAAACCAAACCACTTGCCTGAGGTAGGATATAATGTGTTTTCTGTCCCTTTTTTTAGTCAATGGAAATCTGTTTAGTCCCATGGGAAGAGAAAAAACCCCACCAGTCAATCATGAAGCTATGAATAATACATAGAACATATGTGAATTCAGTCTGAAACGTCAATCCTAGAGATGGTATTTCCTAACTTTTGGGTACTTGATTTGGCATCCTTAATTATTCTTAATTGAAAAATTTGCATACAAATTAGACCTTTTAGAAAATCAAATAGGAAAAAAAGTTTTCCTGATTTTCCTACTTCAGAGTGGCATTATTCCCATACAGAGTAAAAACCTCAGCCTCATTTAAAACTAATTGAAACCTGACTCCCCAAAAGACTGTACTGTCTATAGTATATGTGCCTATGGTGCTCAATAAAACAATCCCGGGGATTGTTTCAGGTCCTGACCGTGGGATGGCACACTCTGGCTCATACCCACTGCTTTAGCTGATGAACTGTATCCATACTGAATAGGTTGTGCCTCTGGCTTTCATTCGGGTACCATGTGATGTTCTTATGACCCTGAGAGATAACTGCTATTTTTTTGTAGGTTTTTTCTTAGGTCAAGCTGTTGGACACAATGTGAGGGATGTGTTGCAGCTTGCCAGAGAGAAGTTTTTATAGAATGGGATTGAGGGTTGCCTGCTTTGCTGTGCGCTGTAAGGATCTGTGAAGGTATTTCAACACATGAGGACTGTGTAGGTCCAAGAAAGCCAAACCACATCAACAGTGCTTAATGTAAAATATCCTGAGAATGCTGCCTGAGTTTTGGTTGGAAAGTTAGCTGGCGTGGTCCAAACCAAGATCAGGATGCAAATTTCCTCCTAGACATTGGCCAAACTCAGCCTGAAAGTCTAGAGCATGAAATACCACTTGGATTTCTGTGGAATGTGTGCATTAGCTGCCAGACCAGTGCTTTTTGGTAGTCATGTAGTTGTTATTTACTCATTCTGTGTATTGTTTTGATCTAACCCAGAGCACTACTATGCAACACATTCACATTTAGAAATACAGAGTAGATTAAATTGGAGTGACCCATGTATTCTCATCCCCTGCAAGAGGCAGGGCTAATTCTGAATTTTGATCAGAATGCTCAACCTTGTCCAATTAGATTTTGAAAGTCTCCAAGAAGAGAGATTTTTCAGGTTCTCTAGTTTCATGTGCCAGTGCTTGGCCACACTCTTGTGAAAAGTGTTATCTGTATCTCCAGCTGGAATGTCCTGTGATGTGGCTTGCACCCTCTTGTCTTTTTGCTGTGCCCATCTGAGAAGAGTCTGTGGCTGTTTTCTCTACAACTCTTCTTTAGTTAGCTGAAGATGGTAATTAATTTCCTCTTAGCCTTCTCATTTCCACGCTAACCATAACTGAATCTTCTTCCAAGGCATATGCTCCAGCCCTGTAAGTATTGAAAAAATACTGAGAAAACAGTGACTTTTCCACTGAGAAAATATATTTTAGAGCCTGAAATCAGCATGTAAATAAAAGAAAATCTTGGAACTAAATAGATACTTGGGGCTGAGAGCTAAACCTGGACAAAGGCAAGAATTCCTTTCTGAAAAGGCAATACCAATTTTGGCCAAAGAAAATGTGAAGCATGCTTTTCCCCCCATTTCTTTTAGAATTATATCTTTTACTTAGTCTTTTTCTTGTTTTAGCTATTTTTAAAAGGAGAGAAAGTTATTTTTAAACAAAAATTTTTATTTTACAGCTTTTGGCTTTTCTGAACAGAAATATTTTATTGCAAAGAAGTTTAACTGCTTCAATCTATATGGATTTTCCACCCTGTCTTCCAGCTAAAACTTCTACTCATCAGTTTGGCTCAAATGTATAAACACTTCCCTTTAGTTCCATTTTACCATTTTCACTATTAATTGATTTTTCTCTGTGTTAAGCTTTAAGAAACATTTTATAGGTTCCAAAAGGTAAAGAGGCATATTTCATTAAAAAAAAATGAAGACCTAAAAAGTCACAGGCATTGAATTCCACATATTTTTAAAGGCATTTCCATGATCATGAACCAGTGGGATCACTGGCAATCACTGACGACTGCACATTGAACTTCTGCACACTAAATGAGCAGCATCCCAACTTTCTGCCTTCAGCTGTGCTGTCTCTGTGCCATCAGAACATCTTACTGGACTATGGCCTTTGACCTTAAGAAAATTCTGCACATCCCCTTGCCATCTTTTTTCCCATTCTATTTGTAAAGTCCCTTTGAAGTAAAAAAAATAAAGAGCAGCCCTCTAACCTAAGGACTAACTTTTATCATAATTAGGTTTATTATGTGTGATTTATGCAGACTATTCAACAATTGCTTCTCCATTTTTACTGTGTCTAAAATAGTCATTCTGTTTCCTGTATTAAAATCATACTCTCAAATCCTTTCATGAGGTGTAGGATATTCTTTGGGGAATTCTACTCAAAAACAGTAAGAAAATATTCTCAGTACATCAGCAGTCTGTGTGCATTAGGGAAGAAGTAACATTTCCTTACAAGACAATGGACTACTATTAAAATCCAAGGTGATACAGTTATGCAGGTGCCAAAGTACCTCCAACATTCAATTGTTACAACATTGCTGTTGTAACAATTCAGTTACATTCAGTTACATTCAATTCCTAATTTTTTAGAGTAGTTCTATTTATGGTGACCACTTTTCTCAAAGTTTTCTCTGATAAATCCTGAAATACTGAATTTCTTGCAGTATCATTTGAACAGTAATGGAGATAGGAGATTTTTTTAAAGGCTGATAGATTGTTCATTTATTCTACAGGGCACAAATAACATACTGCATGCTCCTGAGTGGATGTTAGGAGTTTTTCCTTTCTTTTTGGCCCTATTTCTTTTACTGCCATTTCTGCAACCTCATCTGTTTATGCTCTGACTGACCTTCCCTCTTGACCTTTCAGTTCCCTATGACCCTGCTGTCTTTTTCATTCGAGTTATGCCTGCACTATTTCCCTTTTCTAATTCCACAGTCCCTGTAATTCATTCTCGGATACTTCTTGTTATTAAAGATATAATGCTATAATATATAATATAATGGAATAAAAACCAATATAATATAGTTTAAAAGTTTGCTAGCCTTTACTAGAGTAACTGCATGTGCACATTACATCTTGTTTTTATCCCATCTGTGTCATCATAAATTGTCAGTCTTGCTACAAAGTTGCCTTAAGCTGGTGAAGAATTGATGAGGCTGGTTGGGAAAAACATGAGCTGAGCCTCTTGCTTATCTTGTACCTGGCTCGAATAAGGCCGAACAACTGAATAATGTTTAGAGTAAAGTGGAGGCCTCACTGCCCAATGTTGTTCCCATGAAGCACAGAGGAGCACCCATGCCTCCAGACCAGTCATTGGGTTCACTCCCCCTTTCACTGTGCAAAACATGACTTGCTACCAATATGGTCCTTTAAGGAGATAAGTATGCATGAAAAGTTCTCTGGTGAATGTCAGACAGCCTTTACTGCTTCTTTTGTAGGTGGAGGAGGACCAAAGTGTTTGTTTTACTCTTTGTATCAACCATGAATTCTGAGCGAAAGCAGCCAAGACTGTCGTTGAGCGCTGTTTGCTTATTAACTTTCACCCCCTAAGAAGGCAAATGAAAAGAGAGCATGCCTTACATGTGTTGTCACAGTCACCAAACCCCCGTCTGTAACATGCAGTTGTTCCCTCCTTTTGACAGGCTAAGAATTATTGTATGAAAGAAGAGGGGCTTGGGGCAGTAAAAGAAAGATTAAAAGATAAGAGAGGGGGGAAGACACTTCTGCTTGGTTGGGATCAGTCAATGGATTGTGTGTCTTCTCCTTCCCCAAAGGAAGCCTTCAGGTGAGCAACTGTATTGGAGCAGTCCCAGGAATATTTATTTACATATACATACACACATATTTGATCTCTGTTACCATACCTTCAGTCACTACACATATTAACTCTCTGCAGTTAGTGCATTTACCACGGTCAATCCAGAACCTGTTTTCCTGTTTCTTCAATAAACCATACTATTTGTGACTCTGGATCATATAAGTTCTTACTGAACTTGGTCAGAGCTCTAGTATCAGAGTGGTAAATCACACTATTCCTGAATCCGTGCTCACGCATTCATATTGAACATGATCAGACTCATACTGTCAAAATTGCACTGCTTGTGAACCTGTGCTCATCAAAGTTCTTATTAAACATGACCACACTNAACTCTCTGCAGTTAGTGCATTTACCACGGTCAATCCAGAACCTGTTTTCCTGTTTCTTCAATAAACCATACTATTTGTGACTCTGGATCATGTAAGTTCTTACTGAACTTGGTCAGAGCTCTAGTATCAGAGTGGTAAATCACACTATTCCTGAATCCGTGCTCACGCATTCATATTGAACATGATCAGACTCATACTGTCAAAATTGCACTGCTTGTGAACCTGTGCTCATCAAAGTTCTTATTAAACATGACCACACTTAGAGTGCTGAAGTGGTTATAATCATAAATTAAGCCCAGCCACACCCAGCCTTCCTGATCTCTGAGGACCAGCTGGAACACAAAGGTTTTTATTTTCTGTCAAATTTCTGTACTCTTAATGGAACAAATGCAAACTGTTCAGGGCAAGTCAATATCTTTTTTGATGCATCATTTCTATTTTTTTTTTGGTGGGATTAGGTACACTGGCATTCCCTGTATGTGTCCCTTGGGACCCCTCTGGAACATTGCTTTTTGTTACCGTTGTGAGGACCCAAACACTTGAATGGATCAGGCTGGCTGAGAAAAGGGAGAAAAAGGCTCCATCTGCTATATGAGTTAGAGGAGAATGACATCCTGAAATAAGGAAAACCAAATTGACTTAGTGTACTCCGTTTTTGGCTCTTCCTTAGAGATCTCATATCAGTCTTGGCTGCTAGGAGTACTTGGCACATTCCCATCCTGATTAAATTGTCTGTCTAGACTGATAACTATCTAAGCCTCAATAAAATTACAGCTTTTGGAACTGTCTTCTGAAGAAGTTGAGAACTAGAGTAGTTTAATCCCCAGGAGAGGGGAGAAGATGTTGTGGTGCTGGAGAAGGACCTATCAGGAGAATGAAGAGTAGTCAGTAGTCAGTGTTGGAAAACTGTTTGGGATAGCTTAAAAGGAAAGCTTTGATCTGGTCCCTTGTGCACCCTTCACCAGCCATGGTAGCAATATACTAGGGTGTAAGAGGAAAGTGAGAGCTGCATTAAGAGTAATAATGGCATGAGAAATGGCTTATTTCCTTTTATTATCAGGATTCTTAATCAATTAAGTGACATTTTAACAAGAAGTAACTGATTAGGAACACTGGATGTGTTGTTAAGATGCTGCAGCAAAGCATTAGAAAATAAGATTTTCGAACTTGCATTCATTTAATGAATTTTGTCTGCTGTAAGACTGTCAGCAGATTTATCCAGCACTGAAAAATGATGTGGGTCACCTAGAAAGCTTTGCACTGTGGAGTCAAGTAGAAAAACCAGGTGAGCTGCACCCCGAGAGAAAAGACTGAGTGTTGGACTAGTGCAGTTCACTTCCTTGCATTAATCTCCTTGGTCAGAAGTTAACAAAAAGAATAGTCGGATTTCACACTTCTTTTTGTTTTCTGAGGAATGTTCTGATCACATTTGCATTTTTGCTCAGTACTAACAATCTGACAGTGTTGAAAATGTAGTCTTTTCCATTCAGCTTCTTTAGATAAAATTCACATTAGACTTGCACATCTTGGAGATTAGGTGTTGCTGAACATTCCTTGCAAGTGCACAATTTAAAAAGGAACAAAAAGTGGGCTACAGTTTACTACTTAAATTAACTTTGGATCATCTAAGTTCTTCAACTGCTTATTTTTTTATCGTTCATTGAGTTCCCTTGAGAAACCCAATAATAGTGTACAAACAGAAAAAAAAGACAGTTTCTGTCCATGAGACCATACTTCCTTAATGAGGAATCTTGGTAGATACCTCCTATCTCCTCTTCTTGGTTCAGAAATATTTATTGAGCATATAATCCTTGGTCATGTTATCCTTGGTCCCAGGCACAACATACAGAAATCTTGAATCCTGTGCACATGCAGTCAGTTCTCTACACAGGTACTCAGTGCCCTCTTCCTCCAGAAATAGTTTTGCCATGCCCTTACCCCTTTTGTGCCTCTTCCAACTTTAGCACTTAGGTGGCTTTGGAAATTTGGCCTTATTGTAACGAGCTGGAGGAGTTTAAAACAAAGATGAACTACCCAGAGACCAAGGAATTGAAACACTTCTTAATGGAGAGAGAGGCATAAAGACTTGCCAAAACCGTGAAATCACACAAAGAAGAAAAATGTCACAAATGATCCCACTGAACTCAATATGGGTTTTTGTATTGGCATGTGCCTGTGACTTTAAGCTCAAACATCCAGAAACTGGGCTACAGAGAGGCAGCAGCAAGTTCCAAGTGAGTCTCAAAAGGTTTTTTTTAGCTCTGCCTCAATGTTGCCAGCTAAGAGATGGGGAGGAGAAATTTTGTGCATGGGGAATAAATATACATCACCCCACATTTGAAGTGTACATGCGTGATTTGGATTCTGTTTTCCTGACACAAGTCCAGGAGAGCAAAATAATTTTTTGATCCTACAAGAAAAGAAGAATAGTAAGAGTATTTTCAAGATGCCATTATTTTTCTTTCTGGTTTTGTTCCTCCTGGCACTAATTAGCTGCAGCACGTAAGACAGAGCTGCTATTGCACAGCACAGCTTTTTCTGGGTACTAGGCAGCAATACCACAGGAGTCTGCACTCACATGAACCCAAGACAGGAACAGGCATGGGTGGACTGAGAGAGAAGAAAGAAAATAACTTAGAGGAGGTTTAAAAAACTCTCGTTTTGACCACTTGGGAAAGGTTTCATGCCCAGGAACCTTTGCCACCAGAGAGCAATGGAAGCCTTGAAGTACACACATCACCCACATAGTTTAAAAGACTCCCTTGTCTGTCACTGAATAACATGGGTTGTTCTTTCATATTTGCTCTGAATCCAGTGTAAAGAGACTAAAGATCAGTTGCGGTAGTAAGGCTCTCCTAAAAGTATATGAATTATACTCCAGATACAAATATTTTAAATATTTTAAGAATTTGAAATATTTGAAATATTTAAAACCTTTTTTCCTCTTTTTTTTCTTTTTTTTTCCCTTTTTTTTTTTTCTTTTTTTTTTCCTGTCAGTTGGCAAAACGTACATTTTACAGGACAGTAGATATTTTATATGCAGCTTTTTAGGGAGCAGTGGATACCTATACTAAATCCACTCATCCATAATGTTATACACATGACTAAGTTTCCTTTAATCTCATGTGCATTTTTCATCTTACTCTCATGGAGATGAACATTTTCACTACAGTCTTCAGTGGACAGGGGCATTATGAAGTGTGTCTGCGTTATTTCTCCCCATTCCTCAGCTGCATGAGAAAATGACATCTCTTTATTGCTGAAGTCACAAAATAACTTGTATTCTAACCATGGTTATGAAAATCCAAAAACAATTCATTACTAATGGTCTTTCAGTAGAGTTCCCCTGAGACCAATGCAGTCTTCAAAAATTATGAGTAAGCTGGGGGGGAACTCCTGAGATGTGGTTTCTCAACCAAGTAAATGTATGGCCAGGGACTGAGTGGGATCTTCGTGTTACCCAGTGCAATAAATGCAGCAACCTCTAGTCAGCTTGTTCTCACTGCCAGCTGCCCACAGCTCTGCCCACGCATCTTGTCCTCTCCAGCCTGTGGTTCTCAATGTACTGGCTCTCCAAATGTGGGTTTATACTTTTCAGCTCTCTTCATACCAGAAGAAACATGAAAATACTTGAGGATCATTTTTAAAGCAGCATGCAAGAATGACAATGGCACCTCAACAATAGTTTGAGATGGTAAGATCACTGTCTCCTCCTTCACACCTCCCTCCCACTCTGAGAAGAAAAGGTAACCTAAGAGAAATGCATGCATACACACACATGCACTGTCGCCAACATCCCCCTGGCCACTGCCGAGGACGTGGGCTCTGGGGGTGGCCCTGCGCTCTGAAGAGTAGGGCTCAGGTGCTCGTGGATGGGTCACGGTAGAGGCGAGACCTCTCCGGGCAGGCACACAGGCGGGGCGCAAGGGAATGGCGAACGGAAGAAATAAAGAGAGCCGAGAGGGGGTCTCCTCCAAGTCTCCTTTAATAACAGGGAAGGCAACAGGAGCTTGGATCGGAGAAAGGCGGAGGGAGATCTCTGGGGGGAATGAGCTGTGCACTGGGTTATAAGGGGCACGAAACTGGGGCGGGGTCCAGGGTTACATCCAATGGGGTCGCGTCTGAGGGGAGGGTCCGGGGACCCAGGGTCCAATTAACAAACTTGAGGGGAGGGTACAACAAATTGACATTAACATGAACCAGTGAGGGTGTCGAACTAAAAAGAAACTTCTGGAGGGAGGGGAGGGCCCTAGACCTCAGTCCCGCCCATGGAGCACTCCTCGAAGGAGGAGCTCTCATCGCTCAGGGTGGAGCCGTCTTGAAGGGCAACTGGGAAGACTGAGGTTGGACCTCCCACAATGCACAGCCCTCCTAAGGGCTGTGGATATGCTTGGATACAGACAAGTTAAAAACAGACTGTCTTTGATAGGTGGTATGTTTACTGAATAAAATTCTTCATCCCCCTCTGTTAAAAGCACGTTTTGGCCAGCAAAGAATCAGTTTCCTTCACTACACTAATAGTAAATGCATCATCAGAGCTGATGAGTGAATGAAACAGAAGGAAAAGATAACGTGTAATGACATCACGGGGGGCTACCCAGCCTACAGCCCATGCCTTAGAAAGTCCACTGAGACACATGTCTCATATTGACCAAGGAGTCTTGAAATAAATGATGGCTGAGAGTACTCAGTCTGACAGACTTCTTAAACCAGTACTAATCTCTGATCCAGCTAAATCCCAGCTCTATTCCCACCCTATCTCCTTGACTGGCCCCTTTTCATTCCTCAGCTTATGTTTTCATGCTTGTCTTAGCCATACTTTTTCTTCTAACTCTTCTTCTAGTCTTTCTTCCTCAGCTTCCTCATTCATCATGATTTCCAGTCTTCTGCTTTAGATTTGTAATCTGCTCTCGGCTACTTGTTCTAGTGTCTTTTCCTAGACGTTTCCCACAATTTCCACCATATCTGATCGCTAGTTGAATCCATCTCACTTTCATGTCTCCTTTCTGCCAACCTATTTGTTCACTCTCACACTCCTCTAGATTTTCATCTCAATCCCTTCTTGAACTAGGTCTAAGGTAGACCAGCTTTTTCTTTTCTCTTGATTGTTCCCATCCCATTGCTCTCAGCATCTTGGCAACCCATTCCAGCTTTCCTCTCTCATGCTGCACCTTCTGCACCACACCACACCACATACCACACCAGACACCACACCACACCACACCACACCACACCACACCACACCGCACCACACACACCACACCACACCACACACACCACACCACACCGC
>VZRR01005628.1:425657-484192 GCA_013398015.1 Oreocharis arfaki | reverse complement strand
CACACCACACCACACCACACCACACCACACCACACACACCACATACCACACCACACCACACACACCACACCACACCGCTGAACTCTGCACCATACCACCCACAACTACCATAGCACTTCTGTCCTGGCCAGCTCCCTTTTTTTTCTGCCGCATACCACCAGTGTTGGGACTGTTGAAAGTGTATCCTTGTTGTCAGATCACAGGCCCAGACCAGCCAGCCATGATATCAGCTTGAAGCCTGAAACATGGGGAACGTAGTGTTCAGCCTGAGGGTGGAGTGGGTGGATGTACTGGGGTCTCTACTGAAAACATGTTATGCAAAGGCTTCAAGGTTTATAACACAGATAGAATTTGATAAAATTTCATGAGGGTAACAAGAACTTTACCTTCTATAAATAGGCCACCCAGCTTTCAAACAGGAAGTCCCACTATGGAAGGATGAATGTGCTATAGCTATTCAAATAAAAGGCTGCCAGAATATTTTAACATGGTCAAAACAGCGTGTTTTTTCTTTTTTTTCCTTAACTGTGTTTTCAGAAACAGCTGAAACCTTTTGACTGAAGATTTCTACAAAATTGTCGAGAGGCAAACATCCAGCATGGAAAATTCCAGACTGAGGTATTCATGTGTGGCAAAATTATATGCAGCTGATAAGAGGGAAGTGGGTTCAGAAGTGATGGATAATTATCATAATAGTGCTACAAGTCCTACTATAGCACACTAATGTATTAACCAGGTAGTGTACTGCTGCTGCCGAAGAGTAGCTAAGGCAATGTGCAATTTCTGTTAGCTTATGTAATTACAGCATTTCACTCCGTTCATTCACATCATGGAAATATCAGTTTGAAGCCTAATGGAATGCTTTCAAGGGCATTAAAAAGCACAGACAAATAGCAGTGTTTTGTCAAAATCCCGAAGATATTTATTTTGGAAGTTTATCTGTATGCAATACATATGTATGTGGCAGTAACCATCTATATCTGTAATACCATTACAGGAACACTTGGTTTGATTCCCTTTCTAAAATGTTTTATCATCATGGTTAGCTTAAATGCTTTACTTCTCATGTAAAATAAGGAGACCGAGACACTTTTCTCTTCAAACATGCAGTATTGCTGTATTCTATGTTTCTGGCAAATAATTACAGAGTGGATAGAGGAAAATTGTATTTTTGGAATGGTTTGAGTAGAAAATAGGGTTTAATGTGTTTTACTAACACCCTCTCACTTTTTGTTTTCCTGTAGTAGCAGTGGCAGCAGTGTGGGATACGACACTGAAAAAGGGGATTAGGACTTTGATCAAGTCTCGAGTCCTGTTCCATTGGGTTGCTCTGGAAATCATTTCTTCTGTGACTCATTTCTCCACCAGTAAACAGCATGTGAAGGTCTTTATTATACTGCAGATTGAGTGCCAATTTCTCAACAACTTCTAGAATGCTGTTAGT
Organism: Oreocharis arfaki; assembly: GCA_013398015.1. Classification (NCBI taxonomy): domain Eukaryota; kingdom Metazoa; phylum Chordata; class Aves; order Passeriformes; family Paramythiidae; genus Oreocharis; species Oreocharis arfaki. The sequence continues at coordinate 482,748 of VZRR01005628.1, read as the reverse complement.
TCAATTTCTCTCTATTTGGCTACCTAACCAAACAATGCCAACCTCAGTGCTACAAAATATCCTTCCAGCAGATGGCAGATATTGCTTATCCAATGTAATACTGCCATTCTGATCAGTACTGCAGCCCTGGGATCTGTAACATCAAGAAACGCAGGAGCTAAAACCTGAATAACTGATTCTCAAGGCACACAGATTTGAAAAATCTTAGGTAGCATTATTAAAGTTTGCCTAATTTTTTATGCATTTAGTTAGTACAGAATCCCTAGAGCATGCTTCTCTTTCATTACAGGAGTATTTTTTGAAAAAAAGTAATGTTTGAGTGAAATAATGATTAGGGATCTAGCTATTCAAAAGTAGCAGAAACTGTTCTAATTTGAGCACGTGTCTATGATATTTGAGTACTACTATTTCCTTTTACTGACTCGCATGAATAGCCACTGATAATATGAATTAATCAGTCGGAATTCTTTCAGTCTTGAAGTCATTTGGGCATTTTGTAACAGGAGAAACTCATACAAGTCTGGATAATTTATGGTAGATTTAAAGCCCTGATGTGCTTTACAGTAAATCTTGACATCTGCTCTATTTTTACTGCCATTCATCCCACTGTACTCATTAGTTCCCTCTATCCTTTATATAAGTTCACAGAGCCAGAGAAGTTACAGTAAAGTTCACCTCATGATATAAGAAGCATGAAATAGACTAGCTGATGGAAAGCTCTAATTTCACTACAATGTGCTCCATTCTGTTATTATTTGTCTACTGCTTAAGAAAAATGGTCCAGCTGGGAAAAGACAAGACAAAGAAAATAGTAGGAAATAGCTTGATTTTTGCAAAAAGTTACAATACAGTGACCTCTTTTGCAGAGCCTGAGTTATTTTCCAGATCTGAGATATGGTACAAAAGACTAGCTTACTTATAAATGATATAAAATTTGATTTCCATTCTTATTTTGCTTTGACACTTTCTGAATCAAAGCTCTTAAACTCCCACACAGGAGATGCTATACTATCTAGGATTTTGTTCATTAACTGTTCTTCCTTGGTACCTTAAAAACGTTCTGCAAAGGAAACTAGTGAGTTTTGTTACCCCTTTTTTCTTTTTTTTTTGTCACTTGGGAGTTGGTCTTCTTTTTCTCTAGCTGGCTGGGTTATTTTGTTTATATGGTACTTTAGGAAACCATTTCTTTCCAGTATTTTATTTTAAAATGTCCTCAGTCCTGTTTCTGTATTTTCTTTTGTGAAAATTTTTTTAGGCAATGATCAGCTTGTGTCAGGACAGGGATCATCTTCACTCTTAGTGTGAAATACCACCTAGTTGCTTAATATGGTTCCGTGAATATAAATTTAAATGCTTCATGAACACATCAAAGTAAACAGGTCTTCGATTTCTTTATTATGATAACAAGTCTCTTGGAAAAAATAGATAATGCCAGCTGATGCTTTGTTGATGTTGTTGCTACTGATGGTGTATTGGTAATTAGTATGTTGGGAGGAGTTTTACCCACATGTAATGTTGAAGCCATTCCATAGATCGGAAGGATCAAAAAGAGATTGTAAGGGCGTTTTTCCATTGGTTATCTAGTATAAGCTTGAGTGACATGACACCTATTTATGTTGAAGGCTGTTTAATATGAGTAAGAGTTTCAGGATTTGTTTGAGAAGTAAGAGAATTTCCTATGAGCTGTATGCCAATGGTCAGATATTGAAAGTGTCCAATAGCAAGTCTAGACTCCTGCTTTATAATTAACTGGGATAACTCTGTCCAAGAGAAAATGCATTGCTTTTTGAAAAGTTAAGCTTCCATGCCAGTGTGAAATACAACATGAAGTGTTTAGTAGCACCTACATCAGTATGTAACATTGGACTGTTAGACTTCAAACATGAATAAGAAGAATTTAGTATTTAGGATTTAGAATGTAGTATTTCTAAATTATCTGTGCAGTCAGATGGGGAACCTAAGTGTCAGTAAATGGACTTGAGGTCTTGCAGAGTATAATTTTTTGTATGATAAAACTTCTATCACATATGGGAAGCAAATATCTCCTGGTCATAAATAGTTGTCTCAGGAGCATGTACATATATTTACAAAATATTATCATTTATTCCTCTAAGAATACTGTGCTGTTCTGCCATTGTCTTGATAAGGATCAGGAGATTAGCCTAGGTTTTAATTTTGTTTATTAAGAACTAACCATTTTGTGCTCTCCCTTTCACACATCTGGAAGGAGACAAAGACAAAAAAGGAGAAAAAGATAAAGGTGATTGAGTAAAAACTTCTGCTTATCTTTCCTCATGCCCTGTTCATTGCTGTAGGTGCTGTGAGGCTGACACATAAATGTTTTTATGCAACAAGTGAAACAACAATCCTCTCCTGAGAATCTTGACTTTAGGAGGCATAGTTTTTCTTTCTTCTTGAATCAAAACATAAAACCATACGTGATATAAATATTGGTATATCTGTCACATTTATCATTTCACATCTAAGCATCTACACAGTTCAAACCATGAAGGAAAATAGCAGGAAAAAACAGTAAGAGGAACTATTGAGGTTTAAATGTGGTTTAGTACTGCTGGCAGTTTCACTGTGGGATTATAATCAGCATAATTTTACATAAAGTTGTTTATGTTGTCTGATATATAAACTTAGTTGGAATTTAATCATGTTCTGGACCGTTTATTTAGGCATGAGATCTCCAAAGCATGAAGTTCCTATATCCCCACATTGCTGGAAATTTATGTACAGTATTTCCCAGGTTGAGTGTACACAGAAGCAAGGAAGGATAGAGAAAGGAGAAGAGAAGGATAGTTGTGGAACCTCTCACAACTCATTATGAACAATCCAATTTGAAACCAGATGAACGCTTGCAGAAAGAACACCACTCTTGTTAGAATACACGAGGGTGCAAAGAGATAGGGTCAATTTTCTCAGCCATGCTGCAAAGCAGTTACATCATCAGACACCCACATTTCCTTTCATTGAAAGCTCTCATGGGAGATAGGTACCTCAAAACTTTAATTGTCTATCTATCAGTAACTTCATTTCCCCCAGTGCTGAGGGTAACAGCACGTTCTTAATTAATAGGGCTGTGAGTATAACTGTGCAGCACTCAGAGTGAACAGAACAGAAGGCTATTTAAAGAACAGAGTGGGATACTTCTCATTGTCTATGGTGGGGTTTTTTAATAAATCAGAATTGAGCTGTTGGAACCAAACGATGAGAATGAATTTGTCCTACAACTGCCATAATTGAAATAAAAGCTTAAATAAGCCCTAAATATAAATGGAGAGCATGAAAACAGATTTGTAAGACTTGCTGAATTTCACTGCATGTAAATTTTTTGTGAAAGCACTTCATAGCCAAGTTTATTGTAACACTACTCTTCCTTCAGCTATCTGCTCTTCTGTGGCTGCCTTTTTGCTGCCTGCCCCTTAAGGTGCCCCTTTATATTTTCTGAATTATTTGCAAGGAACTATGCTTCTCTTTTACACTCTTTTTCAAGGAGGATCTCAGATGTGAAACCTGTGGAACATCTGGGAATGATACAAATCTGTGGAACCATGGAACTGCATGAAACACTAATTTTCTCCAAGAAATCTTTCCCAAATTTTCCATACCTTTACAAAGTGTTTCTTCTTAATGTTTAATCTTGTTTGAATCTTTAAGACTTTAGCTGCTTATAGTTACTACAGAAATATTTGCTCCTGTTATTTGATGTTTTTCCTCTCCCACTTATCACTTGGTCTTCTCCCAAATTGTGCTTTACATCTCATAGGGCAGGGGGAGCATCTAACTGCATTTCAGCAGAGCTTTCTACAATCAGATTAATAAGTTTCTATAGCTATATATACATGACTCAAAATTTCTGAAGTGTCTAGACCCAAAACATTTACCCCTGGTGAGTCATGCTGCAGGTTTCTCTGTAGCTTGGTGACCTTGTAGAGACTCAGCACCACTGCAATGGGATACCCCTTGCCCTCTCAGAGGGAATGGGACCAGAAGCCAATTTATCAGAAAACCAGCAGAGGAGAATGCAAATAGCTAGGTGCTATTTTAGCTCCCCAAACTGGTTTCTTATGGCGTTGCAGAAAGTGTCAGTGCAGTGCCACCCCAAGACAAAGCATAAAAACAGAGCTCGAGGTATTTGTGAGGTATTTGAGAAGGCTGTTCCTGCCCAGTTTGGCATCAGCTGGCCATATGTGCTGAGTCAGTGAAGAAGTGATAGCACGGTCAGTCACCCTCCAGGTGAGCCCATCTGTCCAGCAAATAGAGATCCCAACTCTTCAGCCTTCCCATGAAACTGCACAGCATGAATGCTTTCTCTAAGTGCTTACCATCTCAGATGAAAAAAAACTTGGCAAAAAAAGGTACAAACTGCAATCCTTTGCATCTGTTGTATGTAAAAATGATATAAGAATCCCTTGCTCTTCATGTCTGTCTTTGCCATGGGACCAGAATCAGCTAAAACTGGCATTTGAACTCTCCTCCTGGGTGGGAAAGATATATGAGTAGTTGTAGATGATGGGGCAATGGCAGCTAATACCTGAAATTATGACTATCTTTTTTGACAGAAATGCTAGTAATTAAAAATGCTAGTAAAAATGCTAGTAATTTATCGTAAACAAAGAAAAAAATTCAGCCTTCCAACAGTAAACTTTAAGGAAATGGGCATTTCCAGAAATCGCTGATGGGAAATACAGATTCCCTAAAGTGAGCTGAGGTGAGAAAACAAATTCTGCATGAATAATCACAAGAAGAATAACCTCCAAAATCTGATGAAACCCCATTTGCTGCTACCCAGTCCACCTCTGTGCCACCAGGGTCTGCAAGAACTTTGCTAAGCCCCAGCTGTCTGGAGCCGGTGCTGGAGCTGGTGTCCTCCCATGGTCTCTCACAGCAGCCTGCCCACAGCAGCCTGCCTCCTCTCTTTGGAGCCAGGTGCCACACTCCTGACATTGTTTGACAGAGTGTTTGTTGACACTCTGTTTATATTACTGAAGGAATACACAGAGCTACATTTGGTATCCTGTACTTCTGTATTAATGGCCACAAATCTGTACATACATACTCTTACTACCTCACTGTCCTAACCTTAACCTAACAATACTCATTCTCTCGTTTGTTCCCAAGTTCCTCCTGCTACAACTCCTGTGTTGTTTATCATCTTTCTCTCCCTCTCTGCCTTCCACCTTCTTGATCTCAATACTCCAGTGACTGCTTATGTAATTGAGAAGGATGGAAGAAAAAAAATAAGATATTTGTTTTTAAGTAAAGTCTAATCTAAAAATAATATTAACTGCATTATTGCAAGAAAAACTTCAACACTCTAAACTGTTAAAACTTTTAAAATATTTAAATGCTTAACATTGAATCTAACTTTATTTCAACTTTGGATATGTGGAGGGGGGTTACAGCATTCGTACTGTAAACAAAGAAAAGCCCACACCAGCAGGACTAGCAAAAATTGTATTACAGTCCAAAGCAACTCTACTTTGTACTCTATTTTGTAATCTCTATCTTTTTTATCTTTCATCTTTTTTTTCCTAAATTCTCTTATTTGATCTGCAAGCACTTAAACTTTTCATAGTTTTCCATATGTGAGACATTCCACAGGATCTGATGATCTTAAATACAGTGTGTTTAAAAGGCCCTGGTCCTTTTGAGCTGTTACACACACATACTTAGCATGGGGTATTGCAAGAGATCCCCCTGATCTGTGAAAAGTGAATACTTTTACAGGATCGTGGCCCTAAAATGTAAAAGCTTCAAACTAGGGCACAAATACGACATTTGTTTTGAAAATGCTATGGTGTTGTGCAGCTAAATAGACATGATCTGTGATAGTGGTCATAGCATTGCTATTCATGAAGTAATCACCATCATGTTTTCCTTATAAAGCTATATTTAACCAATATCCCTCATTAAATTATGCCTTGGTTTCTGGTTATTTTTTGAAAAACTTTCCCCACTGAAGAGGCATTCAGTGCCTCTTGCTCATTCCTTGAAATGTGGCAGTGACTTTGGACAACAGACTAAAGAGTGGAACTGATACGGAGAAACTGTCAGAAAAACCCAGTGCTACCTACACAAACATGCTGCTACATGAAGGCACGGGTTGTCTTTGTTCTGCAAGTTATGAGCTCATACGTCAACATGGGAAAACAGATGTTTAGATGAAAAAAATAATGAAAAGGCAGAATGAGGAACATGTCCAAGTTCCTTTGGCTTTTGTTCAGGTGTTCCATGGACAGAGCTAATGGGAATCATGTGGAGTGGCTGATTATCATCAAAATCAGATGGTCTTTTTGTAACTGTAAAAAAAGGAAAGAAGCAATTTTACTCTGTGTACACACATCTTCAATTTACTGCTGGGCTTAGTTAAAATAGTCTTTCACTGCTTATTATGAGAAGGACAGAAGTTAATTGTCAGAATGTACTCAATCCTCTTCTGTAGAAGAAAAAATTTGTATCATAACATTAGTAGAAGATCACCAGATCTCCTCTGATCCTGCCTGTGCCTATTGAGATGAAAAACCTGACTGTCTTGGCATTTGCTCCTCAGGTAGTCATCTGTGCAAAATGACAGCACTTTTTGCACATTTTAATACAGACAGAAGATTCTGCTCAATGTGCAATACTCTGGAAAATCATTTCCTATAGCGTCCATTTGTTAATGCCTTCCAGGCCCAGTTCTTAGTCTTGACTGAAGTGCTGCCATGCTCTTTTACTTCAAGAGATGTGTTCCCCATCTTCTCCTGCCTTCATTTCCTCCTTATGATGCTGTGGGCTAGTTACTTCATCGCCTATGATGTGATTTGTCACGTCTGGCTAGGAAATCCATGTACTCCTAAAGAATAAATTTTTTAGGGATTCTCTTCTCTTCTCCTCTCTTCTCCTTCTCTTCTCTTCTCCTTCTCTTCTCTTCTCTTCTCTTCTCTTCTCTTCTCTTCTCTTCTCTCCTCTCCTCTCCTCTCCTCTCCTCTCCTCTCCTCTTCTCTTCTTTCTCTCTTNTTCTCTTCTCTTCTCTTCTCTCTTCCTTTCCCCCTTCTCCTCTCTCCCTTCTTCCCCTCCCCTCCTCTCTTCCTCATGCTCCTCTCTTGAGGGCCAATTCACACATTTGCTTTCTCTGATCAGAGTGTGAAATGCCCTCCCTGTTCCAATAGGTAAGATACCAAATATTATTTTTCTTCTATTGCTCTCAGTTTCAAAGAGCAAACACAACTTCCTATTGCAGGGAATCATTTTTATTATGACTTTGGGTACCCATCTTTTTCAGTCATGGATCCTGATCCTCCTACACCTCTCCCAACCAACCACTTTCAGATGCTATCTCAGGGCACAGTGTACCATGGAACATTCTGGCAGAAAATTATATTAAAGCGAACAGTTATATCACAGTCTTTAAACTGAGAGTTTCATGCAGCTAAATTTTTTGAAAGATAAGAATCTGCAGCCTACAAAGGACTGCTGAGTGCTTGTGCGATCCGCAAGTTTACACTGAGAAATGGCTTAGGTATATTTATAAAAAGTAATTGTTGGACAATCTGATCTAAAGCTTCCCTTGCTTTTCATATTGCCAAAAGATAAGTTTATCGTATTACTGTAACATTATTTCATTTTAGTAATTTCATGATTAAGTCATTTTTGCCCAAGACAATTCATACTGACCTTAAAATGAAATGGAAACTAATGGTGCCAGAAGTAAGAGTCACCAAGGGAAGGATGATACATGGCTGTCATCCATTTACCCAGAGAAACGATATTAAGGGCTCAGTTGTCAGCTGCACTAAGGCAGGGCTCAGCCCAGCTGGGACTGCGGGAGAGCATTGCTTTTGTTCCTGGGAAAAAATCATCCCCAGATCAGTTGGGACTTAATACCTATTAAACCAGCTTTGCACTTCCCCAAACCACCGAGTTTCTTCCTTGGCCTTTGGGGATTGTATTATTCTGCTCAAAATGATTTCAAGAGCAGAGAGCAGTTTCTCGATTTCTTACCTGAAGTTTGCCAGATTTTCCTTCTCTTGCTCCTCTCTTTGTTCAACCAACTGTGGTAACTTCCTAGTCTTCTGATATTTCTTGTTTGTAGGTCTTTGGTTTTCTTTCCAGCTTAAAAGCATCCCTTTCCCTTTTGCCACCACCTCCTGACCCCAGCTGTCCTCAGCTCCTTGTAGTTGTTATTATCATGATGGCATATCTCCATGGGACCTGGAGCAGAAGACCAGAAGCCAGAAAAAACATATTTGGTCTAAAGTGAGTCTAACAATATCTGATTTGTCACTGACTACATCCAAAATGTCTTTAGGCCCATCTCCGCATGTTCTTTTTATTTCTCTGACTGCCCAAAGCTTCCTAGAGTGGTTGACTTCAGACAGTATATGATTGTATTAAAACTCAGAACTTGCTTGAGCATTTGATGCTTGCCAGTCAGCACTCAAAACAAATAGCCCAATGCTGCCCTGCAGAAAACAGCTGAAGCCACATTTGGAGACATGGCAGCATTAAAAATCCAGTCAGTGATTGACAGTCTGGCCAGACTTGGGATGTGTGCTTAAGGAAGTTCCTTTTTGGTTCAAACTCAGAGTGTAGCTGCTTCGGGGCGATGGGAATGGCAGAACTGTTAGAGACCGAAGTTGCAAGAAATCTTTGCTTCACCTTCCTACCAAGGAGTAAACACTGGCCAACAGGGTGCTCCATCCTGCTGGGAGAGAGACTCATCCTCTCCCACTGCCTGAGAAAATCCAGCACACGAAACTGCATATAGAGGATGGGATTAGTTCTCAAGTGCTTAAAAGATGTAAAGCACTGAAAAGCTACTCGAATGCCAGTGTGAAAGGATTTATATTCCCAGATGGCAGAGAATGAACTCATAAAGTGCTAGTCATCACCGAAGGATGAAATCCATCTAATCTGAAGAATAGAAAGTATAGAGCTTCAGTGGGGGAAGCTTCTAAGATTAAACCTTTGCCCTCCTACTTGAAGAGCAGCTGTGTACTCATTTGCTGCACAGTCAGAGCACGTGCTTACATAAAAAATGCCTTCATATGATAAGGCTATGGGATTTGGAAGGAAACTGTGGATTTCTCTACCCTATCTCACTGTTCTTCTGCTCCTCTCTCTCCAAAGTGGAGTTATACAACTTCTGCTACGCCTGAAGACTCTTTGGCCACAGGATAAATGCGGGTTGTGTTTTAATCTAAATTATGTCATATAATGAACTACTAAGAGCTGGTTTTAATGAAGGAATTAAAGAAAATGAGACTGCTGACAGACAACATGATGAACATTCTCAAATTCCTTCTACAATATTGATTTTATTCCAGTTTCTCATTAAAAACATTTGCTTGTTGTATACATAAACTATTTCTGCAACAGTTGAAGTCATCCAGTGAGCCACGCACAATCCAAATGTAAGTTCCAGGCCTCTGTTTTCAGCAAGATGATTATGTTGGATAGAAACCCTGGTGATGTCAGAGATTTAATATGTCAAAGCAGGAACAGCACACAAACATAAAACTGAAAGAACTCTGGAGAGAGTCTGTTTGGTAATACCACCAAAGTAGTCAGCCTTGCACAGGAAGGTGAAGCAGCCAATGATTTCCCTCTACTGGCACCAAATTATTGACACCAGGATTATACGTCACCTATAAGTTTAAATATAAAGAACTGGTTAGTCCAAAGGTAGGGATCCTGTCCTGACAGATGGAGGAGTTCTTTAAAAAACCTATAAGAAAGGATAAGCAAGAAAAGGTTTTTTTCCTTGGTAGAGTGGTTATTTTTCCTCCAAGCTTTGGCAATCAAGATTTGAATCAACTGCAGTGTAAATGGCAAAGGCGCCTGAGGGAGTCTGTCTTATGAGTGAGATACTGCTGAAGGAGCACGTAGCCATTCTTTTTAGGGAATATTTAAATTTTAATACTGAAATTTGGGGGAGAAAAATAGAGAAAATACAAACTAATTTCGGCTTTCAAGGAAAATTAATTAATTAATTATAATTAGGAAGTAGTATTTTTCAAAGTATATGGTAATGGAATTCTGATTGATAATAAAATTGGAATAATATTCCAATACTGGGAGGTAAACATGAGAAAGGCATTTGTGAATAAACCAGTTTGTAGCTAGAATTCTTAATACTGTAATTTGTGTGGTGGTCTACTTGTGTTGTACTTTAAAACTGAAATAGAGTATTATTTCCCAAACATGAGAATTCAAGGTGCATCTTAAGAAACATTTCAAATACGGTAATAGAGAGCTGCAAATATAATTAGGAATGTTCCTACCTAATCACACCCAAAGATAATGTAGAGATTTCAAGGAAGACACATGGAGACCATTTCATTATTTTATAAGTGTTAACTAACCTTCTATTTGCTTAGAAAATGAAATGAAAAACATTGGCTTAAGATGAAAGATCAAATTAACTACCCCTCTGAGAAAGATTTTTTCTTAGGAGAATTTTTTAAGACTAAAAATAAAAACCTTTTTTACTAATTAATGAAAAAAACTGACAAATACAGACAGTTCCTGGGGCACAGAAGCATGAAGAGCTGACATGCTAGAGGACCACTGTGGTATTTATGGTATCAACAGCACTTTAATCTGAGAGATTCACCATTATTAAAATTTAATAATAAAAATAGAACTCTTTTTTGGTGCCACAAAGATATTGTTTCTCCCTTCAAGAAAATACTTCAGTATCTTAATCAAATGATAAGAGTTAATTTAAAGATATTAAGATTTGGAAAGCAAGTACTGATCTTCTCCCTGCTGTGCATTAAGTATACTGATCAATAGAAGTTTTTTCAAAAGAAGTTAAGAGCCCCCCACATTACACAGTCTAAAGAAATTGGGGTGCTTATGTTTCTCATGTATCCTTATTGACGAAATATTTCTACAGAAACAGCAGCCATTCATTTAAGGGATTTTACAACATCCTCTAAGCCAACTTCATTTCACGCAAATCTACTGGGATTCCACTAAGAATGGAGCTTGTTCTGGTGTTTTCTACTTTTTCTGTTGGCTGCAAAGCAGCAGGTATCAGTCAGTAAACCCTGCAGAACAGATCCTTTTGTAAGGCATGAGCTGTGGGGCCAATCCGATAGTCAGTGCACACGCAGTGCTCCCACAGCTGTTACTGGACAACGGACCTGAGTAAGGAATGGAGCACTGTGTCATTGCACAACTAAACCTCTCCCATCTACACAGAAGGAATTTTAGATTTAAATAGTCTTGGGAAGAGAAAAACTCAACCTAGGAGAAGCAGAAAAAGAAAATAAGGAACTGTTGCTGAAAAAGAGGAATTGTATGTTCCTAAGATGCCAAACAAACTATTCTATATACGCAGCACAGAACAAAGCCATGAAAAGGTACTTTTTTGGGTGCTGAGAGCAAGAGAGACATGTCAGTGAGGCATTATACTCGTGTCAATTTGTTAATACAAGAGTTGTACCTCTGGCTCCAAGCTCTATCACTGCCATTGGCCCATAGCATCACTCCATGGACCAGAGGAGAGATCTGAGAGTGCACAAATACAACCAGCGGAACACTGGCCAGATTTTCATGACCGTAGGCTGATGCTTACAAAAACACCCTGAAGCAAACTTCAGGTCCCATTTCAGCAAGGTTGGAGGCAAATATTTTGCCTTGCCTCAAGAGGTCTGTGTCTCAGACACACACTCATAAAGTGTCTGCAGCTCCATATAGGAAAAAAAACCAAAATGGAGAGGAGATCAGTATAGTGAGCTGATAAAAACAAACCCAAGCAAATTGCAGTTTAACATTTTGGGTTTATTTTGGGCCCTATGTTTTTTATATTGGTTTCATACCTCAGTTAGATGAGGGTTAGGGGATTCTTACTGGAACTCCTGAATATCTTGTGTTACAGCTCTGGAAAAGTTCCTTGGCTGTTTGCCACTCTTTCCAGTACAATGTTATGGTGTGACAGGTGGATTCAATAACAGTAGCCAGCAATCCAGAGATGTGAACCACAGCGAGGCTCACAGGTTCACAGGGGGGATGTGAACCACAGGGTGCGGGACTTAAGTGTCACCATGACTTGTGAGAGCCTATGCTGTCCCACACGCCAATACCTGTTTTCAGGAGGAAGGAAGTGGTCATCTGGCTACAAAGGTGCACCAGTCTGGTTTTTTGTGGCCTCACTGCTCTTGGAAGTAAGTCATCATTTCTGTCTCCTTGAGTGCTGGAGCATGGTAATAGGTTCACAGGTACTCCAGGGTAGCATCAACTTGTGACCACAAACTTGAGCATGTGGGGAGAAGGACAGAAAGCTGGGATGCAGTTTTCTGCCACTGGAAATGCCCCACCCACCCTGTAAGGTGAATTTGCCTAATGCTCTCCCTAACCATGACTGGCAATGTCTGCCAGACTGGGTCTGACCTCCTATGCATGCTTCTGGGTTTGTTTAGGCTCTCATTTAATCTGGCTGGAAGCATGCATCTATGTAGTGGTCTATCAGCCCATGCATGCTCTCTCGTTCTTCTGGGTGCCAGTGCAAAACACTCAGAGTCTTCTGCTTCAGCCTGAACTGCAAAAGAAGTCAGATCATCAGGACAGTTCCCAAGCAAACCAAAACTATCAAACAGCATTTTCTCAGCACCGTGAGACAGACTTGCTCTGTGCAGCTGCAGTGGTAAAACAGCAATGAGGCAAGAGAAAAGCAAAGGTTCTCAGCTAGTCTTCATTCCATGCTCCTGAGCCACTGCAAACACAAACCGAAAGGCTGGTTTAAAGCCATTTGCTGCTAAAAATCAAGTTGCTGTTTTAAGAAACCAAGGTCAGTTTACTGAACTCTCATGTACTTTCTGTGCAGGACATGATCAAGAGTTGTGTTTTCATCTCTCACCTACATTTTCTTACCGGAGAGGCCATTTAAATTATTCAGCTTCATTCACTGTCACATGAACTAGCTGTTACCACATTCACAGTGTGCAGCCCCTGGGAGCAGAACTAAAACAACATTTATTTTATTCAGAAAGAAAGTAAATGCTGAGGCTACTTTAAAAAAATAGTCTCTGATGTTGTAAAAGCAAAAGGTCAACATCTAATTTATAGGGGCTTGTGATGTGTGTAGAAACCTGTCTCTGTTCCATGGGCTTTTACATTAGGCCTAATTTGATGCAGCTACATAGGCTCTGCAAAAACACTTCAGTGATTTGTTGTTGTTGAGATGTTGACCATAGAACCGTTCCTAGTGACTTTGACGTGAACAAGCAAGTATTTCAGCTAGCATAGCAAATGTCTGTGTAAGGCTGATCTGCTCTGGGTTATGCTGCTGCATGTTATGGGATGTGATTACTATAACATTGCAGGGCCGCTGAGAACCAACTCACTGTAATCTAGGAGTAATAAGGGTGGTCTTAGAGCCTTATACCAAAGGTAGAAAGGCATTCCAAGATTTGCTGATCTATTCCTCTCATTCCACTGTAGATGCAGACTACTGCGGCTAGGGGATAGCAAGCAGCTCTCCCTCTTACGTGAGTTGTCTGCACAGTTATCTACATCTATACACTACAGATGTCCGGTGCTGGGGGTACTTGGCTGGCTCCTTGCCATATGAAGCCCCAGGGGTATTCAGGATGGCAGCAAACATCTTGCATGCCTGCTCTTGTGGGTGCTACTGAGGGTGTTACAGACACTGAAGCCAGTTTGGGCTGAGCAGCCTGGGCACAGTGAGCTGTGCTGGACCTGGCAATGCCCGGAGTCACCCAGGTGGCTCTTCCCCAGGCTTTCCCTCGTGACAGGTTCCAGGGCAACTCTTCTTCTCAGAGACAGCATTGGACCCTGGCTGGCTTCCTGCATTCCCATGGCACTGCATCCTGCATCCTGGCAGTTCAGGAAAGGAGTCAGGATTAGAAGCATTTCTTGTATTTTCTAAGGTTTTCTGTTAAATGTAGCATCTCAGTCCCTCACCATTCGACATGAACAGGAAGTGGAGCTGTTTCTCAGATGTTTACTGGAATAACCCTTTGTTTTCTGGGCACTTTCACAATCTGTAGCGAACCTTCAGCTTCTCAAATGCCAAAGCAGCCTGATTCTGCAAATTGCTAAGCAGCTGTGCAAGTTATATCTTGAACTGCAATGAGAATGGAGTACGTCATCATGCAAAAAACCCCTGCCTTGCTGGGGGCATTTCTAGTAGCTCAACCAAGCCATTAAAATCTATCAAGAGCACTATTCTAAGAAATCTAGAAGTGCGTGTGTGTGAGTGTGTGTGCTGGTGGCAGTGTCTATGCAAAGAGGAGCTGCTGTCTCCATGCCACACTCAGTGTGTGAGGCTTTCATGGACATGCACAGATCAAAAGCACAGTGTGCCAGTAGATATGACACTTATGGCCTAGGAAGTAATGTTGTGGATTTCTGCCATAAAACAATAGAATTTATTCTTTCCATGTCTTTTGTTTTTTGATTTTCACTTTCTTTCATAGGAATATGAAAAACCAATCATAATATGAAAAAACAATGATAATAATACTGACTCATATACCCTTGCTCTCTAGAGGANCTTTCACGGGAATATGAAAAAACAATGATAATAATACTGACTCATATACCCTTGCTCTCTAGAGGAGAAGAAAGATTTTTATTATTTGGAAGAAGCCTGAACTGGACATCAGCTCAGGATAACTGCCCAATACATGTTGAAAATCAAGCACCAAAGGAATCCAAAAATGCAAATGCATGCGTGTCACAGAAGGTATTGAGGGGTTAATGTTTCTCCAGAAGAAAGCAAATGCTTCTGAAAAAACCACAAGAGGCCATGCCATATGAAGGGGGCTGAGGCTTAGTTTCCTGCAGTTTAACTGGTCACTTGGGCTTGGAGAAGACATAGAAAGTGAATGAGCTATATTGCTACACAAATTTTGACTTTCCAAGGCTAGAGATGTATTCTTAAATTAGAAAATGTCGAGGCTACATTCAGTAGATGAACACATTTAAGTCACCATTTCTCAGCTTTCATGCCCATGGCTCTTCCCTGAAAGTAGTGCCAGCTTTATTCACTAGTTGGCTCACCAAGGGTGGTGTGGATGTGGCCAGCTGGTTGCTTCTTTCCATTGCCACAGCCTCTTTTCCTGGCAGACATTTTTGCTAGAGAAGTCTGAATTTACCCTGAAAGAAACTGGCAAAAAACTTGCATGAATTAAATTTTGTGTACCTTGAGTTGCAGTGAACCAGCCAACACCAAACTGAAAGCACTTTCACATAAACTGTAGCAATATCAGCTGCTAGCATTCTGAAGCCCTTCACTTCTGGAGTCAAAGGTGTCTACTTACATTGCTAATTAGCTTTCTATTGTTATAGTATTTCTAACTTAAATACTCTGCTTGAAAGCATTTTTCATACCTGCTCTAGTTGCCATAGCATTTGTCACTGCACAGTTCAGCTACTCTTCTGCCCCTGTTTCATTAACAACTAAAACTATAATTTCTTCAGGAAAAAAAATTGGGTTTTTTTGACAAAATGTAGAATGCAAATTAAGATGGCCCTAATAAAGGCTCAAATAAATTCTTTATCTGGTAGCATACTGAAAATACCTAGTTCCTGGCACAGCAAATACATTGCGGAGTTCGCTCTTCATTAAAAAGCACAAGCAACCACAGTACCAGGATGTGGGTAGTTTTAAAGACTAATGTGTACATTTGTGCAGATACAGTCTTCTGGGAACCAGCTTGTTTTAAACATAAAAGAACCCTTCAAGTAAATTTAATGAGGAGTTGGTTGAGGAATTTATTCTGAAACTTTAAACTATGTGTAAATTCCTGAGGATCACATTAAGTTGAAGGTAAATAATGTTCAGAATGGTGTTTCAGTCAAGGCTGCCTAAAAGCTGGAGACACAAAGATCCTGCTTAGAGAACATTTATTTTCCAGCTACAGACTTCCTTAAGGAGCCCAGACAGATGCCATATGTTGATGGTAAAACAACATCTTTCACAATGTGACATTTGGAGCCTGCTCAAAAGATCAGTCATTTTTGTCTTTTCTAAGGTTGTCACCTTTAAAATAAATGCCAAATAGTTATGGACTGGAAAAAGAGTAATTGCCAATAGTTATAGGTGTCATCACTGATGCAACATAAGCAGATGTTTTGCTTTACATGCAGGGAAGTTCAGGATAAAAGAAACACTGTGACAAGGACAGCTGTGTCAAGGGTGCTTTAAAAGATCCTTGTACTGAGCTGTTCTTCTCTCAGTGAGAGGATGCTTAGTCTACATTTTAAAAAAATGGTGCACTTGAAGATGTTTTATTTAATATTTACCTTTTGAATCATGTTATTTATTTGAAGTTCTGAAGTGCACATACACACACATGCACATGAACACAATACCCTCTGTTTCCCTCTCTCATTTTCATAGAATGGAAGCATAAAATGGTTTTGGTTAGGAGGAACATCTAAAGGTAATGTAGTCCAACCCCTTGCAGTGAGCAGGGACATCTTCAACTAGATCAATGGCCTTGAATGTTGTCAGGGATGGGGCTTCTACCACCTGCCTGGGCAACCTGTACCAGTGTTTCACCACCCTCTTTGCAAAAAATTTGTTCTATGTATCTAGTCTGAATCTAACCTCTTTTAGTTCAACACCATTACCCTTTGTCCTATCGCTGCAGGCCCTATTAAACAGCTTGTCCCCATCTCTCTTATAAGCCCCCTTCAAGTATTGAAGGCTGCAATAAATTTTCCCTGGGTTTTCTCTTCTACAGGATGAACAACCCCAACCCTTTCAGCCTGTCCTCATTGAAAATTTTTTCTGGACGTGGTTGATCATTCACTGGATGGTGTTAGCAATATACATTGCATGCGCTTACTATCTGGACACTGTCATTTAATGCACAATTTTTAAACAAAGAAGTGTCTTCTAATAATGTCAGATATGCAGATGAAGCAAAGTAAATATCTAGAGGCTAAGTTGGCATCAAAAGGTGCAGCTTGATCATGTAAGTGCTCACTGGTGTATCCCACAGATCTGCAATTTCAAATTAAATTTCTGCAATATTAATGGGGAATAAATAAGATATTATTTCACCTTCCTGAGCGGAATTTTTGGGCGGAAAATTTCAGAGGAAGAGACAAAATGAAAAAACAGATACACTCAAAAGATATCGCTTATGCATATCCTTAATGTGTGTTACTTAAGAGTATTCTGAGCTGATGCACATATGGTTTGAAAATATATGGAGCTTGTTATGGTCTGTGTCCTGGTCTTGTCTCTTTGCCAGTATTTATACAGTGTTCAGAAAGTTCTCAAGCATATTGGAGGACAAAAAAGGGAAGGTGCCTCCCAGCTGCTGAAAGTGTTTCCCCATGTCCTGGATACGCACCTGAATAACTCACAGAAGTCCCACAAAACTTGTAAGCCAACCTGCACAGGAAGAAAGGAGTTCAGAGTAGGTGGAATGAGATGCTGGCTGATGAGGCAGGAGGAAATATGGAAGGAGAAAGAGCTGGCTTAAGCAAATGGTCATGTTGTGGTTCTGCTGCAAATAATCTGAATATTTATTTCCTTTATTTAGGCCAGAATCTTACACTCTTGCATGGGGAAGCAACTTTTTACACCTGAATAGTCCCATTGAATTCAAGACACAAGCTCATCACCAAATGATAAATACTGACATCTCTATAAGGTTATAGTAAGCCTTACACTGAGGGTGTGCTTGTTTCTGTACATCACTTCACATGATGGTGAGTATTAACAAATATCCATGATGGAAAAACATGAAGGAAATCACACAATTCAATTTAGGAGGGTGGAGTGATGCGGGAGGTGCTGTTCTAATAGGAGGGAGAGCCTCAGAGACCGTACAGCTGAAAGGGATAATAAGTCAGGACTGGCTTGAAAAAAAGCAGAAAAGTGGGATTCAGAGGGTAACAAATGTTTGAGCTACATGAAAGGCTCTTCATACAGAAGTTTCTGACAAGGACCTCAGCACTGGAATGAGAACAAGATGAGCATCATGGTGCTGAGAACTTGATACCAAAAAAGCAGCCAAAAGGAAAATTATATTAATATAAAGTACAACAGAAATATTTATGGGAAAAAAGGATTTAAAGAATATACTACATTTTTGGAAAACGCAGACATCAGATAGTCAGATCTGGTTGTAAAATGCAGAGAACTTACCCCACAGAGAGCTTTGGGTTTTTTTGTGAAAAAATCTGATAGTCTGGATAAAAAGGCTTAGAGCTGAAGGTTACTGCTTTTTCAACTGAAAAAATATAGTGTGTTTTTTATTTTTTAAAGAAAAAGGTTCCATGTCCAAACATTTTAACTTAGTTGTAATATCCCTTTCTTGTAGGAAGAATGTGTAATCAGCCTAAAGGACAGCTGAAACCGTTGGGAAATGCAGGTGATAACTATGTCAGAAAAATCTGATCCTTATTGGCTACAGCATGCTACATGATTGCTAGAAGCTTTAATTCACAAAAAGGACTGCAGAGCATGGTGTGGTGATCATGAGGTTTCTTTTTCCAGTTGGCCTTCTACTGGAAGTGTGGGGAAAGCTGAAACCCTGATGGCCACCTTACAAGAGTAACCTCCCAAGCAATGACACCCCTCATCCCACCAGAATCGCAAAGCTGGCAGATGATAACTTTCCCTAGTATTAATTCTCACCTGATGAGCAATAGAGCCAGCCATGAAAGCCTGGCTTACAGAGTTTGCTTCGCAGCAAGGGTGACTGCCTTTGGGCCAGCTACCATGGTGCTGTCTCTAGCTACCTGTACCGTCTCACTCCCTGCACAGATCTCCAGCCTGGGTAACAGTTGCTGATTGCTACCACTGCTACCCTGAGACATTCAGTAAAACAAGAAATTGAATGTCAGCTTATTGACATCATATTTATTACACATCATCCTGTAAACAACTGGAGTTCATCTGCTGCTTTGCTGAGAGCTCGCTTTTCCTTGCATCAGAGATGAGAGTCCCTAAGAGATGGCGTAGTAGGAGAGTTCATGGCTGAACCACCACAGCATCTCCAGGCAAAGTGTCCCCATTCATCAGTGTGAACTCATAGTCTCAATTCTTATCAGGGATAGTTTTAAAATCTTACAGGCTCTCTTTCCATGACCATTTTGCTGCCACACAGTGTTGTCAAAATTAGCTATTTAATAGAAGTGCAATGTTCAGAAAGTGTTACTATTTCAGTCTTCATTGTAATTTGTCAGTACTGGAATTGTATTTGTGATGGTGGTTTTGTGGCATGGAATCCTGTTTACTACAAGTTGAATTGGGACCAACTGAAACAGTGAATACTTTGAGCAAAAATACAGTTGTAGAAACTCCACTCCTTGTAACAAAGCATTAGAATAATGATAAGTTTTCTTTTTATTGTAGGTCTTTTAAAATATCTTCTTTGCTTGTGTTTCTTGGCAGGCAGAAGTCCATGTCCCTACACCACTATTAGCCATGCTTGGAGTGTGAGGAGGAGCCACAGTTCTTTGTGAGGTCCTCAGAACTAGATTATTCTCTCCTGCTTTTGCTGCAGCCATGGAGAAATCCTAAACAGGCCAACACAGAACAGTCATTGAGGGACCTTCCAGACCCAGAGGCTGTGAAGATCACACTGGTTTGTGGATGCATCCTGGACATGGGGGTAGAATGCCTCCATGGACCCACCTTGAGGGTGATTTTCCTCTGTGGTTAGGGAGCCTTCACAAAGCTATACACTACCTACCTGCCACAGGGAGGTCTTCGTAATGTTCAGATCTTTGCATAATAAACAACTCCTGAATGCGAATCAAGACAATTAACTCTATGGCTACAGTGCAGGGGACTTTCTAATGTTGACTTAAGCTATGTTGGAGGCAGAATGAATATTCTGCAGCAACCCTACAAGGCAGGAGATATAAAACAATTGACTCACAGCATTTTCTAAATGTTCTGATACCTTCTAAATGAGCTCTATCAAGGCTGAGACACAGAGTTCAGTTAATTGTGGTTGTCGAGACATTGCAAATGATCCTTCCTATGGCTGCTTTAATTAAAACACCTGCTTTCTAGTTTGTCATGTCAATATTGCACCTGTTTATTCTGTGCAAATACAAAGTAATGGTTATGAAAGAAAACTTTTTCCTTCTCTGAGCCATTCCAAGTCAGCAAGATTAAATTGGAAAACCACGTCTCGACTTTCTGAGTCTGCATATCTGTTCATTAGCATGTGCATGCCTAGAATATTCAAATTCTGTTTTAAGATGTGCATCTTTGCAGCTAGATAAGAAAAGATTTCCTATTGTTAAACAGTTCTTTGATACCATCAGATTCTATCAAATCTATCTCTGATTTTAAAAGCAAACAAATGGGAGGGGGTTGTCACTTCTTTTAGTTTTCAAACATCGGCTTTGCTATTTAGTCTATAATAACACTGTTCTAATACATAACTTAATATTTACTTGCCTTCTAGACAGAATTTCTTTCACAGCATGCTTTGAATGATGTTTCTGTGATGTAGAGAAATTATTTTTCTTGGCTGAGCATCAGTTTCTTTATTTTTTCTCAATATTGCTTTCCAGAAGCACCACCTCCAAGGGGTTTTTCCTGACTGCCTTGTAAGCTCTTTGACCAGCAGTACCAGAGGGATTTCTACTTCTGTTGATTAGGGGCGACTTTCAGGTTTTGTGCTAGTCTGCAGTTAGAGATACCCTTGAGTCATGGAGCATCCCTCAGCTTCTCTTCCATGTATAACATTCACCCGTTTCTGCCTTCCCATAGCTTGACTTTTGGCAGTGCAACCTGTCAAGAAAGCACTCTCAGTACAACCTTCTTCCTCAAAAGTTCTCTGGGTGTGGGCTAGGGAGTCTGTATATCTGTACTTCTTTGGGTCCACTGCCGTCTGGGAGATGCATTTCTTTTATTCATCTCGCTTTGAGCACTAGACAAGCTCAATAGCACAGCAAAGATGACACATGCTAGCTAGACTTTAGATTGGAAACAAAGGTCAGAAAACAATGTAATTTAATTGTACTAAATGCTCTTTACTCATCATCTCTTGTCAAGGTTCCTGAGGTTTTGGCCTGCTGTCATGTGTAGTGTTGAGAGCCTTTAGTGTTGCGAGCAGCATCTGCATACCCTTAGGATTACCCTCGATTTGAAATGTAAGCCTTGCCTGGTATCCTGTCCACCAGGGTGGGGCCATGCCTTCCTAGGAAGCCTCACCACCTTCTGAATCCTGTTTTCTTTGCTGCCCTCATTCTTGATACTTTTAGGAGTCGGGATTTGGGATTCAGATATGAATGTTCCTGGTGATTTCAGGTAGAGACACTGTAGGAACTTATCAGACTCCTTTTCTCTTGCTTATCCTGGTGATAGGTGAACGTTTTGAGATTGTTCTCTCCTCCTGAAGGCAGACACAAAACCTGCTTTGTAGTACTACTGCCTGGAAGCTCACAACCCTTTGTCAGTAATACACTCCCACTAAATATATAAATTATTGATTGTAAACACATTCTACAAAACTTCTGGTGTGTAATACGTTTAGACTGCATACAAATAGATTGATGTAGACATCAAACTTGGAAAATAGTTACTTTTTTGGAGATACCTTTGAGTGCAAATCTCTGTATACATTTTTAATTGAATTTCTGTGACTTGAGTTTCTTTAACTTCGGTCTGGGGAGATTTTGAACAATAAATACTTATTTTATTCTCACCTTCAAATATCTCTTGCTAATAGAGAGTGGACTGATATTGAGTCAATCTGTGAGTACACCAAGCTTTGGTGGAGAGCCACTAGACTACAGATTTATAACAAGTCATGAGAGCATGGATTTATTGGCCTAAGCTTGGTTGCACATCTTTAAGCTTTGACTTGCAGTGTGAGTTGCAGTTCTCTGTAACAGATGGCACAGCTCCTCATCCCAGTGAGAAATGAAGTGGAGGTCTCAAATAGCCCCGACTCCAACAGCCTTATCAGGTTATCTTGAGGATATGAGAAAAATCTCAGCAGAACTATCCGTAACATCTCATTCAGAAAAGGAAGGAAGTGCAAGTGTATTTAAATACTCATGAAAATCTGGACACATAATTACAATAGGCTTGACTGTATAGACACAGCCTGTCAGTCAGAGGGGATCATTTTACCTCTGCAAAATTGTGTAACTCACCATGCCACAAGTATTTCAAACACCTGTCTTTCCACCTATCATTTTTGGACACTTTTTAGATTTTTAAAAAGAACTTATTTTGTTGCGTGGTTCTGAAGCAGTTTGAAATAGGTTTGCTATGCTCACAGTTGTTACATTTGGACTGTCTCAAGCTCATTCAAGTTTGTTTCTACAGTAGTGATAGAAGTCAAGGAGAGCTTTTCTGTAGTACTAGAACAACTTTAAGATCAACTTAAATGGCTGCTTGAATTTCAGGTTCTATGGACTATAATTTAAAAACACTGTCCTTGATGTCAGTTTCTGGTAAATGTATCTTTTCACATTTTATTTTGTATTAGCTGCTCACTGTGCATCAGTACCAGTCTTGGAAATGAATGTCTCCATATGTCTCTTGTGAGGAGAGATTTTAATATCAGAAGAACCTTTTGAGAAATACTTGTTTCTTTTATACATAGAGACTTTTCTGGTCTACTTGTCTGTTTTCCTTTTTTTTTTTCAAGTAAGTGTTGATTAAGACAGTCTTCATAGAAAATAACTAGTCCTCTGTTGCACTCCATTTCTCTCCACATCCTCAAAACGATAACATTTTATTCCCAATTTAACTGGATTTGATACAAACAGTTTAGAAAAAGGAAGGTGTTTTTGGCTTATATGTTCAAATAGTCAAGTGAAAGAAGACAAACAGCAATTTTCAAAGCCATTTCTTTCTTGCAAAATAATAGATTGGTTCAGAAGGGATCTTTAAAGGTCCTCTAGTACAACCCCCTTGCAATGAACAAGGATATCTTCAACTAGGTCAGGCTGCTCAGAACTTCGTTCTTGAATGTTTCCAGGGATGGGGCATCCACAACCTCTCCAGGCAACCGATGCCAGTGTATAACCACCCTCATTATAGAAGAATTCTGCCTTATATCTAGTTTGAATCTACCCTCTTATGGTCTGAAGCCATTTCCCCCTGTTCTATCGCTGCAGGCCCTACTAGAATGTCTGTCCCTATCTTTCATATAAGCCTCCTTCAAGTACTGAAGGGCTGCAATATAGTCTCCCTGGAGCCTTCTCTTCTCCAGGCTGAACAACCACAACTCTCTCAGCCTTTCAATAATTTTTTGCCCTCCTCTGGACTCACTCCAACAGATCCATGTTCTTCCTGTGCTAGGGACCCCAGAGCTGGACCCAGAACTCCAGGTGGGGTCTCACCAGAGTGGAGTAGAGGGGAAGAGTAACCTCCCTCAACTTGCTGGTCACTCTTCTTCTGATGCAGCCCAGGATACAGTCAACTTTTTGGACTGAGAGTACATAAAGCCTGCTCTTTCTAATGTATTTTTCTGCAAGAGTTACATATTTTTTCAATTAACTCCACCAGTCCTTCTCTTTACTTTGTGATCATTTGCATAAATGGAAAGGTCATGGAATGGATAATTTGCCAAGACACAGGAGATGGAAGGAATTAATAAATGGCCATCACTTGTGACAGAGTGATGTCATCAGTGGAGAGATCTGTACTGGAGTCTGTGCTGTTCAACTTGTTCATACATGATTTGGAAAAAGGATTCAACAACAAAGAGACAGAGGTGGCTGATGATGCACAGTTATTCAAAATATTAAGGATGAGCACAGCCTGGTGAGCTGCAAAAAGATGACAACCCAAGGGACCTGGGCAACAAAGGGCCAGATGAAATTCAGGATGCATAAGTGTAATGCAATTTGCATGGAGAAGAAAGCAATTCTAACTTCATACAAAAGCTCTAGGCTGACCATTGCTTTTAGGAGCAACTAGATTTTGGTATTATGTAAACATCTGTTCAGTGCTTTATGGTAGCATAAATCAAGTGTTCATGTCAAAATAAAGGACTTACAAAGACTGCAGAGGGTAAAAGGAGGGCGACAAATACAATCAAAGGTACAGAAAACTCCCATAAAAGCAACAACTGGCTTTGTTGAAACTTCATTATGAAGAAATAACAACTTTCAGGAGCAATATAAATAAGCTTTACCAAATCACCACAAAGAAGAGTTTTAACTGTTCGCTGTCTCTTTACGTGCTAGAAATAGGGCTAAAAAATGCAATTAATGGGAGTCAGGTCCACAGTAAGCAATAGGACCTGAGTGTTCACACAAAAACTAGATGCAGATCTGTGGAACTCCTTGCTAAGGATGCTGTGGATGCAAGAAGTCTTTTCATGTGCAAGGGAAGACTTGAAAAATATTTGAAAGACAGGAAGACCAGCTGTGTTCCTAAATACTGAAATAAAAACAAGTTAGGAAGGTTTCCTGAGCTGAAAAATGTTGTCAATGAGGAGAGTTTTAGTGGGAAGGTATCATATATGTTTGTTCTGCTCTCACTCTTATCTAAGCATTTGTTTATGAATGGTATTTCTTCTGGTTTTTCCTTTTACAGGTAAATATTACAGCGTTGCTAACAAAATGCAAGCTTTTCTTCATAAGGGACGGGTTAGAGAAAAAGAGAGCAAGGAAACCACCAAATTATTCTAAGAATGAATAATGACATTAAGAGGTGAAAGGAGCAGAGGATCTAAGGGTCAAAAACATAGAAGCTGGGACAGCAAGAAGAGTACTTTGAACAATGCCAGCCATTCCCAGAAGGTGCCCAAGAAGCTCTAATGAGTGATGCAGCAGTATGAGGGCCTATTTCCCACTAATGCACCAGGACCTCCCATGAACCTTCTGAGAAAGAATAGTTTGGCCAGAGCCAAAGGGAGGAAAATAAAGAGGCAATGCCACACAGTGAGGTCTTGATATGATGGGTATGAATAAAAAAGTGAGAAATCAGAACTAAGAGGTATAGGAGGAATGATCAGGAGCTGTGGTTTGGTACACTTGCTATATCCCAGTATAACTGTTTCTCTGCTGCTGCAGAAGGAACAGTCTCAAGATCAAGAACATGGCTTTCACTACTCCTCCATAGAAGACTTTCCAAACTAGGTGACCAGTGAGATGTAGCTCAGAGAACAGGATGACCCATCAGAGTTCTTTGACATCTTTTGGTGTCAAGCGCCAGATGTGGAGAATATTTGTAAAGCCAGTACCAAAATGTTTGGAAGATGTGCTGGATCACTGGACTTTCAACTTAACGCCTTCCCAGTGAAAGCAGCGTGGCACTGGAGGGAAGTCAGCTTTGCAATACTTCCCTTTCTCCCAGGACAAATTGTTTGAAGCCACAGTGTTGCTAATTCAGGTACAGGATCATAATCTAACTTGTCCTCTTACACAGGCTTAAGGAGAGAATTGAGCTAAAGTCATTGTACTTGTATCAGGAAAAAGCGATTACTGTTTGTTGCATGAGCTGTTTGAGTGTTTCATCCGAGTATTCATCTCTGAAGCTCCTTTTGTTAATATGCTTCTGCTATGTATAGCCAGGTACACTAAAGCAGGATGGAATTGCTTGGCAATCAGCAGACATTTCCTCTGTTGATACTGATTCATGAAATGACAATCCAGATAGTTACACGTATTTTATTCATTGTCACCTGATTAAATACTCTGATATCCCTGGCAAGAGAAAACATTCAAAACCTTTTTGCATCACCTTATGTCATGTATATCCTGCTAAAAATACCATACCAGTGATACTGCTGGCTTCCACATGCTCCACTCTTGTTTTCTTAGTTAAATTCTAGTGTCAGTGCTCTTTCGCTTTTCCTCTTATTTCTATTATACATGAAAATTCATCCATTACAATCATAGAGGGATAGAATGTTTTGGGTTGGAAGGGACTTTTAAAGATCATCAAGTTCCAACCCTCTGCCATGGGCAGGGACACCTTTCAGTAGACCAGGTTGCTTAAATCCCCATCCAGCCTGGCTTTGAACACTTCTCTGGGCAACATGTTCCAGTGTTCCACCACCCTCATTGTTAAAGCTTTTTTCCTTGTGCCCAATCTAAATCTACCCTCCTTCAGTCGAAAACCCTTGCTCATTTAATGTTAGAGATGTTACTAGATATTTCTGCTAAAAATACTAGGATTTTTGAAACAGAACAAATATGTAGCCTATTACACCTAAACACGCAGTCAGTAGTTGTGTAATTACTCTTACCCACCACAACAATAGCAATAATCCACTTTAGGATGTATAATTAATTCATAATATAATTGCCGTTTGCTTTCTCTAGTACCCTACTGAATAAATCAGTGCAGTACTAAGCTAATATCAGTGTGGCATTTTCAGTAGATATTCTGTTTTCAGGCTGAAAATATTCCCTGAGGAAAAATTGTGATTTGGGTGATCAATGAGTGTTAGAAGCTCTAACGTGCATTTCTTCTTTCATTCTGGCAGCAGGCAAGCTCCTGAAAGAGCCAGGTTTATCTATGTAAATTGCCAGGTTCCAACCAAACTTCATACTAATAATTTTCATCTTTTCCCATATGTCTGTAAAACATTGTTGTTCATAAATGTCAGTTGGAAACACCTTATGTGAGATTTTAATTCACCAAGCTGTAGCACCACTGTTCAGAATATGAGAAGATGCCAGCCTGCAGGGCCACAGCACAGCTGTAGCAAGAAATCTCTTCATGACTTTTTGCCAATGAGAATGCAAGGAAATTTCCTTCCCAGAGGACCTGTCTAGGAAATACCCCTCAGAATCCCTCTTTCATCACCAAATGTCTCCCAAGAGACTTTTCAATAACCATCAGTTAGTTTTAATTTGTGCGTCAATATGGGTGACACCAGCCAGTGGGAACACAAAAAGCTAATGCAATCTCAAGTCCCTGAATGTTGTTATAAAGATAGTAGTTCCCAATATGAATCATAAATACGAATAAACTGAGGCATCACTGTTTCTGACGTAACCTCAGGTACTCACTACTGGCTGGTTGCTGCATTGCACATCTGGCCTCTCTAAGCTGATGGAGAGGGAGGAGTGTGTGTCTGGCACCCTCTGCCCCAGCAATGAGGCCACAAGCCCCCGAGGGCAAAGGAAAAGCTGCCAGCTATTAACAGGGCAGAGAGCATTAACAGGACAGACACGTAATCGAGTGTGCCTGCTTCTATACAAAAAGGGAGAACTCGGTATCTCTAGCTACCCTAGCAACCGTGTTCATTAAACTATTATTTTCCTCATTTTAAGTATAAAAGCCAAGAACTCCCATTGATTTCAATGGCAACGAAGTAACTTGGTGCTGTTGAAAACCTTTACGTGCCAGAAAAGCTTTAAATATCTGCCTCTAAAGCTCAGGTCTCTAGGTGTATTTAAACACCAAGCTCTTGGGTAACAGGTACCCGTATGCATTTTAAAATCTGTTCCTTAAAAACTTGCTTGTAGAAAGTCTGGGAAAGAGGAGACATGAGACCTATGGGTTGCAACATGTCCAGGAGCCTTTCCCACCCAAAGTCGCTCTGCATATTTACTGCAGTGGCTGGCAGCTTGCAGTGTTTGCTGATGATCAGACCAGTCATTACTGGTTATGACCAATCTTCTCCCCCAGTTTTTGTAAATAAATATTTCCCACAGGATACTGTTTGACTATACAGTTGTTTTTGTCTTGGTATTTCTATTTCCCCTATTTTTATTTCTTCTTTCCTTTTCCCATTGTCTTGTGAGTGCCTTTTAGAAGCCCTGCAGCTCCTTCTGCAGTGCTCCCATTGAACCATGGCAGAGATTTACCCCAGGACTCCCACTCTAAGCTCTTCTTTGGTACAGCAATTACTAAGAGAGCAGAGAAGCCAGTGGTGCTCCCAAGAGGCCACATTGCAAAGTCCATAGGACGCACTGTGTCTGGCTTTCCTGCCAGAACAGACATAGATCAGTCACAGAGCTGCCATGGACCTTTCCTCTGTGATGCATTCCACTGTTAGTCACATGATGATGGACTCGGCACCAAGAATGAGATGAAGGCATTGTTACAGGAAGAATGTGCACTATCCCATAGGTCTCCATACCACAGAAATAAGCCACCAAATATCCACAGTTGATAAAACATTAGGCTTGGCTCCCTATGGGCTTTTCAGTGAGGTAATGGGAGTTTATTGTTTTCTTGGTGTTAGAGAGAAAAACAGAAACGGTCATGAAGGACCCTTGTGGTCAGGGCTTATTTTAACATCTGCATCACTGTCGTACTTGAACTGCCTTAGAAGTTATTTTGTTGTCCTGTAACCACTTTACATCAGACTCTTTGGCCTAAAGTCATAGAGTAAGGACTGAAAATTTGTCACTCTGGTTTTTCACTGCATGCTTTGTTCGCATTAGCAGTGAAGGACTTTCTCATAAGTTGTAAGATAAACAATGCCCATGTTTTTGTAACGAATCTTTTCTAGGCTGTACTTTCAGAATTGTTTTGCATTCCTTCTCCAGAGGCGGAGGAAGGTGATAGACTAAATTTATATCCTATCAATTTGGAGAGGCTTAACCTCTTCATCCAATTGTTGATTGTCTGTACATATGTATATAAGTGTGAGAATAAACGAGAAGCCAGGCTTTTGCCCGTTGGCCCGAAACCTTGGCGTGTGAATGAAACCTGCGTCCATGCCTGATTGTTAGTGTCGATCCGCGACAAAAATTCAGTTCCTGACTTTTGTTTCTGCCTATGCCAACTGTAGCTCTCGGCCCGTTTAAAGACTTAGCATGTACCCACTGCTTTGGGAGCTGAAAATTCATCCAGAATAATGAGTAGATTGAGTAAAAATAGGTCAACAAATAAATAAAAAAGGAAGCACTGTGGAATGAGGAAAAATATGCTCATATGCCTGAGACCTTTTTTCAAAGTGCCAGTGAATGAGGGAGTCAGCGGTTGAACAAAAAGGCACGAGCTAGGGGGAGCCATGGGACAAAGTGAACCAGGGCTGAGCTGGCAAATTAGAACAAACAGGCAAAACCAACCCTCTTTACAAGATTTCAGATCACAGACAGGTTAATAGCATTAGTCTCCTGTTTAGTTGTTCACAAAAATTAAGGCATCTTCTTGAGTTACAACTCTTATGTGAGACCAGAAGAATTTTCTTTCATAAGATGCATACATTTACCTTATAGCAAGGGCAGAAGATGAAGATTTGCACTTGAAATGGAAATGGAAATAGTTACTTCTTTCCTTTACATTTCTAGTTCAAGGCAGTCAGATCAGGCTGCATTTGAAATAGTCAAAAGTTGTTGGGTTTTTTAATGTGGACAAGGGAATGAAAAATACAGTTTCAGATGGAATGAAGTATTTTATTCACTATGGATGAGAATATTTTCTTTAAATGCTGTGAGAATATTATAAGCAAAAATGAAGTTGTTTGACATTCCAAAACAGAAGTTAATTTCCAAATGAGCAGCTGAAATAACTATTCTGCCAGTACTTTTTCCATGCTTAACCTTCCCATGCACTGAAAAATTGGACAAAACCAGAATGCATTTGCAAAGCATTTGAATGTTACGAGTACCTTTTATTTTTCCATGGAGAAATGTGGGCAACACTTCATCTAGCTTTAGTATTGAGAAGACTAGGCAGACATGAGCCCAGGTGGCCAGCAATAAAATCCAGGCCTGTATCAGCAACACTGTGGCCAGCAGGACCACGGCAGTGATTGCCCCCCAACACCTCGAGTGCTGTGTCCAGTTCTGGGCCCCTCAGTTCAAGAAGGACATTGAGGTGCTGGAGTGTGTCCAGAGAAGGGCAATGGAGCTGGTGAAGAGTCTGGAGCACAAATCCTGTGAGGAGCAGCTGAGGGAGCTCTTGTCGTTTAGCTTGGAGAAGAGGAGGCCTGGGAGGGACTTCATCACTCTCTGCAAGTCCCTGAAAGAAGGCTGTGGCCAGGAGGGGGCTGGGTTGGTCTCTTTTCCCAGGTAACAGGACAAGAGGAAATGGTGTCAAGCAGTGCTGGGGAAATTCAGGTTGGACATCAGGAAGAATTTCTTCACTGAAAGGGTGGTTAAGCATTGGAACAGACTGTTCAAAGAGGTGGGGGAGTCACCATTCCTGGAAATGTTCAAGAAATGACTGGAATTGGCTCTTACTGCTATGGTTTTGTTGGCATGGTGGTGTTCAGTCAAAGTTTGGATGTGATGACTTTGGAGGTCTTTTCCAACCTTAATGACTCTATGATTCTATAAAATCAAACTAGTACAAAGATTTGTAGCAGGGTTGCACTTAACAAAGATATAAATCTTTTCTTTTGGGTCTCATCCTCCTGTTACCTAAACAGAAAATTCCTCAGTGCTTTTACCATCCCTGTGACTGACAACGTGTCAGAGACAAAATGTGACCTCTGCAATGTGTTCCTCTTGAGTAAGGACAAGAAAATCTTGTTTAATATTAGTGTCTGGAAAATGCAGCCAAATGATTCAGCTACTAGAGAAACTGTGCCTTAGAACAGCGTGAATTTTATCTTTGCCTTTCATGTCAATCTTCTTTTGCTATAACATTGTCAATCAGTCAGATCACTCTCATACCTCATTATGTTTCCATGGTGATCCTTGCCTTCAAAGTTAAAAATAATCGTTCTGATGCTGAAACTTGTAAAGAAAAAGACCATATATAATTGCCTACCTGCAGTTATGTGCCTTGTATATATGGAGGTAGCTACACCAAAAGAGTATTCATTCACATCTTTTCTAGTTTTTATAGCTGGATAATACAGTAGCAACTGAGATAAGCCCCTTTCTCCACTTATTGCAAGTAACTCAAGTCAGTGTGCATCAGTGAATTTTTAAACTACACTACAATTTGTTACATCTCAAAAATTACCCTGATATACAGTCCCAAAGCAACATGCTAACAATTTATACTCAATGTGTCTGTACTCAATAGCAATTTCTGTGCTTAGTACTTTCTTGCTTTCGCTGAGCTGTTCAGAGAGAAAGATATATTAGCTGATGGATTGACTTCATTGGTGCAGGATGATACTTGCGACAAGCACGTAGAGGAACACTGTGCTTTGTAATGGTGCCTTTTGGGGAAATCAAGGCAACAGGCATGACAAATCTGTAAAAATACTCACTTACCTGCACTCAGTAGCTATCTTCTTAACTGGCTAATGCAGACCCTAGGTCCAAGGTGCATACAATCCACAAGAGGCTAGTAAACTTGATGTTTGTTTATCAAGTGGCAGAAGCTTTAGGAAAACGTAATTCAATGTCTGTTAGGATTCTAAAATGTATTTCTTTGAACATGCGTTGCAGTACAGGTGGCGAGAAAAAATGGAGGTCCGAGTCAGAGCTTAGGTTAAGGGAAATTATATTCTTCTTTATTTAATTACAGGCAGGCCTTATATAATCCCTGCATCGGTCTATGGCAAGGATCATTGGTCCCTGGTCCAACCACCTCTCCAACTGATTGGCCAGACCCCACACCACCTGTTAGGCTCCTAATAAGACACAGCTGCAAGATGTTTAGAAGACCATCTTGCTTGTTTATGTGGAAACCAAGGACTTTCACAGAATGCTTTCAAAATGCTGGATTTTTCTCTGCCAGCAGCTTTTCAGCATCCACAAATGTGGAATAATTTATCCTGTTCTTCTTTCATTACACCTCCTGGAGTTTCCTGCTAGGTATCCAAAAATGAGGATCATGTAATCTATAAGCCTGTAAGTAGAATGCTGCACCAGCCCAGTTCTCCAAGGCAGCATTCAGCTTTATGCACCCTACAGCAGTCACTGCTCCTGGAGCTTTCCTGAGCCATTCACTGCCTGGTGACTTCCGTGAAGAGGAGTGGGGATCCTACAGAGAAAAGCCTGTTTCTATGCACAGCCCTGATCATCCCACTGTACCCTGTCCTCCCAGTGCACTGCAAAAGAAATAGAAAATACAATAGAAAAAAAGAGCAATCTTCCATTTGCTGCAGTTTCCTTTGTTCCTGCTTTTCATTCACCTCTCAGTCTTCCCCTTGGGAAGCTGGTCTGGATGGCAATTGATACTCTTTGATACTACCTTGATTACCCCTGAGCTCCAAGGACCTAGGAGAGAGTCTCCTTGATCTGCAGCACCTTAAGTACAACTGAGAAATACTGTGGTGAATACAGCTGTCAAAATTTAGCATGACTACCATGCTCATGCTAACAGACTTTGTTCCAGAAGTTGGTAATTTGGCCTTTTTTAGCAATTTTTTTCCTATCAGAACAGCGAAATAGTATCTTAGCAGTAGGCCTGCTTTCAGTAAACCTCAAGTACCTGTGCTGGAGTGAAACTTTACACCAAGTGGATTGACAACATATTTATTAATTTCTTTATTACTAGGGGAAGAAAACAGGAAAAATAAAGTACAAAAAGGCAAGATGGATGGTTTAAATTTGCTTGTGTTAAAGCAACTAACATCAGGATCTTGAAACTGGATTCATCACATGAGCTAAATTATGTGTGGCATTTTCAGCTTTTCCTGGTGTGAAGTAGCACGACTAACTAACAATGAAAGGACATGGCTGTTTGGAAGCCAGCTACGCTATTCCTGCTCCCATCTTACTCAGAGAGAAAAGAAAATGCTCTCTCTCCAACTGTAGCAGGATTAACCCCTTATCTGGTGCCTGTATTTAATTTTCTGGTTTCATAGAAAGAAAGCACAACAACCATCCACTTATCCAGAATAATGTGTAGCAGGCTCTGACATTTACTTGTAAAAGATTAAAAGTATTTCTGAAAGTACTGCTGTAATTCTAATAATTCACATTATAAATTTAAGTAAAAGCTTTTAATTATTTTTTAACACCCAAACTCTCCGTAGAAATTGTAGCATTACTGTGAAAAAAAATGTGAGGAGAGGTATGCACTTTCCTGAAGGGTGACAGAAGACTTCAAGGGAATCTGTGTACTTGTTGCTGTGTTACTCTTTTCTGATCTGAGACTAGCTCTGTGCTCACACAATTTGCAGGCAAGAAGACATATTATTAGGACCACTTGACAGAGACTCACACGCACAGATGTGTCTGTAGCGGAAGCAGTTCAGCTGCTGTACCAAGTATCCAAAATGCTGATAGCCCTTGCCACTTCAGGTTGGCACCAGCTAATGGCATTTTATTTTCAAGTGATTTCATTACAGTGAAAGAACAACACTTTTCTTTTTCCTGATGGCAAACAAGTGGAAGAAACAGAGCAAATGATTCTAAACGAAACAAATGAAATGAGAAGCCTCAGCTGAACAAAAAAAGGGGAGAAGTACTTAACACTTTCACGGGGAAGAGCTATGCTGCAGTGGTTGATCTTGATGTCTCTTTGCTCTGTGTCAAGGTCTGCTTTGTTCCAGGCTGAGGAAACATATAGCAAGTCAAAGCCACTTTCCTGAAGAATTTATAGTCTGAAAGGACGAGGCAAACAGAAAATTGTCGGTCTGGGTTGTCATCACCAGTCCCTGAAGGTGCAATGCTGTAACTTTGTCTGTTGTGTAATTAAGAGACTGCTGGGTCCTGCCATGGCCGTGATCGGGAGCAGGATTGGATTGGCCCTGGGCACATCAGCTCACAGCACTACAGACTTAACAGGCTCTGTAGTGCTGTCAGTGTAAAGAAGGACATCATGGTCTTCTTTCCTGTACAGTGAAAAAAGGAATATAGGCACAAGTGAATTTCAGCTGTCCGCTGAGATGCTCACCTTCATTCTCTACATTCAAAAGAATGGAGAAGGGGATATTAATAACTCCACAAAATCATTTTGGCTAGCTTTTCACTTTTCAACTTCCCAGATGACTATCCCAGCAGAGCTCTTTGTAGGGCTCTTTATTTTTCTGAAACTGGCTTCATAGATGCTGCTTCTTTTTACTTCTTGTGACCTTCAGCCTTGGTGCAATAATACATCTTTATTGAAAGACAGTTTTACCATTCTCATTCCTCATTCTCTTCCAGCATCCGAAAGGTGAATGCATCCGAAACGAATTGAAATTTCTTTCCCAGTTGGATCTTACAACAGTAATAAATGAGTTACCATCTGCATTTCTAATTAAAAATCCAATTGGTGTAATGTAATGAGGTTTCTAGATGCAATTAGCAACTGCTGGGGGTCTCTTTATAGAACCAGGACTACAATTATGAGGCAAATGGATTCTATCATATGCAATGAGGGGCTTTTTATAAATTTTCTGTCCTTAGCTGGATGGATTCACAACAGGGAGTTAGACACTTTTAGATACTGTCATCTACAGAAATGCAAAATTGAGGTTAGTACTTGGGTTTTGTGCACAGCTCAGGGCAGAATAAAATGCCTAATAGGGTTCATCGAGCTTTCAAAATCATGCCTAACTTCTGGAGTTTTACATTTATTGCAGAATCTAAGTCCATATGTTTATGTTTTTGTCACAAACACTGCCTTAAGAATAAATAGTGGAGACATTTACTTTACTCAGAAGAAGAACTGATAAAAATGGTGGAACTTTCTGAGGAAAAAACGTTTAACCTATTTTTAACGGTCAGTAGAAGTTTAAAAGCCACAAATTAGTCTTGAAGCTATTCAGGGATAGCTTCTTCTAGATCAAAATTTCGTAACTTTGTTACAGCAATGACTGATAGTTCAATGATCCTTTACAAATTAGACTTTATAAAGAGTGAGAACGATAGAGAATATATTTAAAAACCTCTTTCCCTCCCTCCCATTTCTCCACGTGTATGTACACACACAGCTATACTCAAAGGCTTGTATAAAAGTCTTCTACTGGAGTATTGCCACATGTCTGAGGCATTTCCATTTTTCAGACTCAAACGGTGATGTTTATAAAAGAAAGGGACTCTGCAGAAAATGCTACTCTTAGCCAGCAGCACTGTCTTATTCACCACATTCAGTACAGTTAAAAGAAAATAAAGATCATCAGTGTGACCCAGAGTCTCAGGTTGCCTGGAATTCAGGTTTCTTGGGGGCAGGCCTGAGAGATGTTCTCAGGTTCTTTCAGCCTATTTAGTCATCTGTCTCTCCAAGTGTGCGGAGGCATCTCCTGCCCTCTTTCCAGGGCCACCATGTCATCAGGATCTTGCAAAACAGGACAGTCCCTGTGTGGGACAGCTTCCACCTATACCTGTGAGCCTCTGAGAGCAGTGCTTCCTAATTTCTGATCCTTAGAGGAAAGAAAAGCTAAAGAACACAAATAGCTTAAAGAGCGTGTAAGAATTCCATTGCTTCCTCACAACAAAATCAAAATTACTTTAGGTCTAATGGTACAGTAACAAAGGCAACAGAAACAACTCTACAAAATGCATTTTTAATGCAAATTTCTGTATATTCTTTGTCAGAAAACATAGAATATTTGATAAAACTTCTTCTAGCTCACTGAATATGAAAAAAAGACAGGCATTTCCCCTAGATTTTATTTTATTGACAACATACTTATAGAAGCTTGATGTCCCTGGCCAAATTTAATTCTATCAGGTATTTAGTTTTCCTGACCTGATCCCTGACTTCTAAGACAATTTCTTTATATTCCTTCCAAGTTACCTGTTCTTACTTCCACCCTCTGTAGGCTGTCTTTTTGTGTTTGAGTTTTGTCCAGGAACCCCTTGCTCATCCACATAGGTCTCCTGCTGTTTTTGCCTTCCTCTTTGTTGGGAAGCTCACTCCTGGGCTTAGAGCAGGTGATCCTTGAATATTAACCATCTTTCTTGGGCCCCTCTTCCTTCCCGGGCTTTATCCTGTGGTACTCTAATGAGCAGATCTCTGAAGATGCCAAAGCATGCACTCCTGAAGTCCAGGGTAGTGAGATTGCTGTGTACCCTCCTCACAGCCTTAAGGATCCCCCATTTCACGATCACTGCAGCCAAGGCTGAGCTTGAGCTTCACGTTCTCCACTAGCACCTCCTGGTTGGTGGGAACAAGGTCCAGCATAGCACCTCTCCTCGTCAGCTTCTCTACCACTTGGAGAAGGAAGTTGTCATCAGTGCCTTCCAGGAACACCCTGGCTTGCCTGTGCCTTGCTGTGTTGTCCTTTCAACAGATGCTGGGGGGTTGAACTCCCCCACGAGGACCAGGGCTTGTGTACATCGTGCCCATTACAGTCAATTAAACTTACACTGAGCTTGTACTTGTAGTTCAAGCAATTTCTCTGGAGCTCAGTAGTGAGATGAAAGAAGGGGTTCCTGGGAGTGGCATTTTATATCTCCTTCGTGCTGAAAGACAGCAATGCATACAGTTGTTAAACAAGATAAGAGTTATGCTTCCTTTCGAGAGCAGAACCTGTGAGCTGCCCAGCCTGCATAATCACCCAATCCACACCTGGATCAACACGGTCCTGGAGCCATGAGCTGCCTGGTGTGCCCTCACTGCAGCGGGAGTCACTTCTGACTTCCTCAGTCCAGCTCTCGAGGATGAGACACTGGGAGGGAAGAAGAGGGCAGTACGAATCCTCAGGGAGTGGGTTTTTGCTTTACTTTTGCTACTCTGTTTCTAAATGTATTTACCTCGACTTTGATTGACTACGTGAAGGTTTCTACCCATCTTCTATGTACCTCTGATAATCAGCACAACCTCTGCTGTTGCTGACACTTCTAAACTTCTCTGGTGCCACAAACCATACTGTTGGAATACATCCCAGTCAGCACAATTTGAAGAAGTATCTTGAACTGTGGGGAAACTTCTACGAAGAGAAATCTGGAAAGTGGGGATAAGTTTCCCATAGCAGGAATACCTGCTGGGAGACAGGAGAGGCCATCATGGCCACCCTCCATGAAAGAAGCCATCAGCTGGGATCTGGTCCTAAGTGTATAGGGCTGAATAATAGTCCTACAGAACCAAATCACATGTTGCCAGGGTGGCAAGAGCAGTTATGGCAATCATGTCTGAAGAGGCTCCTGTACTGTCTGGTTTCCTTCAAGTCACAGCAAAAAGCAACAGGAAAGAGAGCAATCAGGAGATTATTATCTACTGATTCTTTACTGTCGTGAGAGGCTGCTTTGTTTTACTGGGATAGAAGTGTCCTAGTGTGATACAGGTAATTTCTTGGTTTGGTTTTGTTTTCTAAAAAAATCTTGGATATACATGTCAAAGACTGCCAAAGGAAAAAATGGGAGGGAAAAGAAAACCCAATTTTTCTGATCTTTAGGGCATACACAGCAGTATGGTTAAGTCAGTGAGCGGAGTTCAGTATTAATATTTAAAAGATTGCAGAGTCTAAGTTACCATTATTGAAATTCAGATGGCTTGGTGCTTTTCTGCCTAATCTTGCAATCCTGATTCTACTTTGATTCAGTTCACTGGGTGGTAAATTGGGGCTCTTGGTCACTAACATGAAGTCAGATATAATATATTGGTTCATGTTTTTTTTCATTTGCCCATTCTTCTTGAGTTAAGAACTCTGATAATATAGAGCTGACATTTGGGAAAAATCTAGAAAATGAATTCCTTTTTATCTCCAGGCTAAGCTGCACCAGTGAATAGAGTACTATAATAAAACCTATTTGTATGCCTGTCATACGAAGACAAACCTTTTCCAAAGGAAATGGATTTGAGTATTTGCAAGAAATGATAAACAGTCAGACAAAAAGGTACTGAATTTCCCTTTGAGGGAGAAATAGGCTTTAGCTTCCCTTTTCAGGGAGGAGGGATTTGCAAGAAAGCCGTGTCAGCCGAGAGTCTCAGAAATGAGACCTTATCTGGATCTTTGTGGAAAAAAGTAACTTGGAAATATCTAGAGGGGTGTGGTTTAGTTATGAACAAAATGTCAGTCTGCATTTGTATCAGAAATAAATCAAAAGAGGTGTATCCACTTCCGATAAAAAGAATTTACTGGATGTCATTTGTGCAAAATCCTTGTGCGAAGGTGTGTTAAAATGTAATCCTCTCTCTGATGTGTGTAGTTGAATTACCGTGAATAGGTGCTTACAGAAGACATGGAAAATGCATATAGAAGACAAGTGGAAATCATGTCTAATTTCAAAGTGCTGCCGCTATCCTGACTCTCACAGAAACTGAAGTTTATTACAATTTTGTTTATTATATTATATATTATAATATTACTGACAAAACAGCTACACAGATAGAGCTGGGGGGCTCCTGGCCGCCTCAGGTAGCCTGGGTGACACAGCCCTGTGGCCCTGCCACCTGGGTGACACAGCTTTGTGGCTCTGCTGCCTGCATGGCACGAAAGCCCCAAAGCCCCACAGCCTGGGTGACACAGCCCCATGAGCTGCTGTCGTGCCCTCTATAGCAAGCGTGGCAGGCTGCTGGCTGCTCTCTTGCTCCTGGGGTGAAAGCCCATCATGAAAAAAGTGGCGCAGGTGTGCTGTGGAGGCTGAGGCATCCCATCATGTTCGAAGCAATTTTTGAGAGGTTACATGGGACAAAGTTGTCTCACAGCAGCCTTTTCCACGTGGACCTGCTGAATGTATTGGTGTCAGCAATTAATTAACATCTGAGCCTCTTGGAGAGGCATGTCCT
The DNA here is from genome assembly GCA_013398015.1 of Oreocharis arfaki. NCBI lineage: Eukaryota > Metazoa > Chordata > Aves > Passeriformes > Paramythiidae > Oreocharis > Oreocharis arfaki. The sequence continues at coordinate 444,362 of VZRR01005628.1, read as the reverse complement.
ATGCCAAGGAAGGGTGGGTTGAAGGCAGATGTATGCAGTCAGCTGAGGAATTTGTGTTATGGAGAAGAGATGAGTGAGTTCTGCAGCTGACTGAATTTCCCTTTGAGTTCAGAGGTGTTTTGTGATATTCAGGGGTATTTTGTGATATTCAGAGGTATTTTAAAGATTTCAAGCAATTGCTATAATTCCAGTTCTAATTAATGTATTTTTTCAGAACCATATAATTATTGGCTAAATGTAGCTGAAGGATACTGTCATATTCAGGTCTAGAACAGAGAAGTTAAGACACCTACTGCCTGAAAAATGTCATGGTGGGTTAATGCGTAATGATGGTAATTTTACTAAATGAAGAATGTTTGAGTGCTTACCAAGCTTAATTAAACTTTGCAGCACTCCTAAGACAGAAATATTGTTATGGTAATTTTAGAAGGTAGGTAAATTGCTCATCCTGGCACATGAAGGTTGGGTAATTTACTCAAGGTCACTCATCAAGCCTGCAGTATAGCTAAAGTAGAGCCTATTAGCTTGACTCCTAAGGTGACTTCCAGTCTTCAAATAATTCTCTCTTTTCTAACATTTCAGCTTTTTTCTTTTTCTGAATAGAAGCTGGCTTTCATTAGTAGGCCTGATTGTTGATAAATTCCACTATCCTCGAAGGACATACATCTCTAATCTTCCCCAGTAATTCACACCAATGTGGCAATTTGCTAAAAAGTGAAGGATGTGAGGACAAAGAAGAGGACAACATGAAGAAAGAAGCAGAGGAAAAAGCTGATAAAAGAGAGTGGAATGAAAGGAACTAGGGGCAGAAGAAAATCATGGTATACAATTGAAATACAAAGGAGTCAAGGGAGAATGAAGGGTCAAAAAAGAAGGGAAAGAAATAAGAGAAAATTATGAAGTTGAAAAGGACATAATCAGGAATTATCAGACAGAAAGTTATGAGTAAAATCAAGATGGTGTAAGAATTGAGATGCATTTAGTGGAAATGTTTTAAAAGTAATAATCTACTCTCTCTACTACATTATTCTGTTTACAGGCCAGGAAATTCCTTATATCCTCAATCTGTTAAGTGGTACTGTACATAGAGACAGAAAAAACTGCTGCCTCTGAGTAAGGATGAAAAACACAGCAGAACTCCTGCAGAGTAACCCTAAAATGGTAATAAGGGCAGACTACAGAAGGAATCCCTACTGAGATCTTTTGATTAACCTCGATATGATGTAAGTGGGGAGCTTAGATTAAACCAGCCATTTCTTTCTTTTTGCCCTATCCTTTAATATTACAGTAAAGCAAATAACTAGCAGAAATATATAAATGTAGGTGGTTATTTGTTTTGATTGTTTTTTTTTTAACTTCCAGTCTTGCTTCCTTAAATTTGCAAGTAAGTTATTTTTCCCACTGAAAGCAAGAGTAGTTCAAGATACAGTTAAAAATGAGTAGATGGGAAATTCGAAGACAAAGCCCCATGCCTCAGCTGACAGCCATGCCATTCCTAAACCAATTAGGAAATCAAAGCATTTAATGTGTAGAAGGAGCAGAGCATTTAATGTGTGGAGAGCAGATCAACAGCTCTTGATCCCAAACTGTTTCTCCTAACATATACAGTGTGCAGCTGACAGGCTGCTGGATGGGATACTCTCCTCTTCCCAGGGCTGTTGGTAATTCTTATGCATTATTTAACAAGTGTAGAAAAGGTATTGAGGTGCTTGGGACAATGGTTTCAATCTGTAAGAATAGTCTTATACCCATCTTTGTGGTTCCTTCCATGAAGACTTCTTCCCAGAGACGCTAAAAGGCATCTTCCCCTCTCTGTAGCCAAATCTTTTTCAAAGATTTGGTCCTACCAGGACTTCTATCAGAACTGTCTGACTGCCAGCAAAAAAGGTAATCTCTATTGTCTCATGAGAAACATCTTTTGTTGCTTTATTTGTTGCCTCGCTCAGACTTCCCAGCATGATTCTCCCAGGGAGGCCATGTGCACAGACGCTGGGGTGATAAGTACAGATAGGATTGGTTTGCTGAGCACTGTTCCCAGACAGAAAAACTCTTTGTAACTCGTCATAATCAAAGTTTACTGGTTTCTATATTGTGACATACCATATAAATAGACTAGTTTTCACCAAATCTTTGGTCAGATAGAACAGTACCTTTACAAAGCTGACTAAGCTGTCTGCGGAATTACACATTTTCAAGTGTAATGTTCATTTTAGGTGACCCTGAAATGCAGTAGCTATAGCACACATGTGAGTGGGTGGAAATGGCAGAAATGCAGCTGCAGTGAATTTACTTCTTACCTGAGTGAATATTCACACAAGGGGTTTTGTTTGCAGCTCACCGGAGCACAGCCAGCCCTCATGATTCAGTTCATCAACCAAGTGTTAATGGCTTGAGGTTAAGAGCAGGGTTTTTTCTTAATCTCCTGACTGACTGCATGTCCTGGCCACTAAAGAATACGTGGATGCAGTCACATGCCACATGATCTGATTTAAAAGTTCTCCAAAGAAACTCCATAATGTACTATTCATTGACCCATTTTTTATTTGCTAGTTATCACTTAGGAATGTGAAATCTGTGGAGTAGTAACTGTGCTTTGTTAACTGCCTGTTGTGGCACAGTTAGGTAATCAGAAATATCATTGCCAGTGGCTATTTGCTACATTTTCTAACTTTTGATTAAATATATCTAATTATATTTACTCAGTATTAGTTATTATTTCCATGACTTTGAAATGAGAATTGCAAGTACTTTGATAAAGGGATTGAAAGTCTCTAACTCAAGGAAAATAATTATTGCAGAGTTCTGTTTTGCAGCTTTCTCTTGCTGTGGTGACTCACTCTCTACACTTACTATCTTTCCAAAAGCAAGGTCAGTGACCAGTGCAGGAAAGACAGGTAGATAATTCAGTTCCAATTCAATCCAGGCTGTTTTTCTAGTGGGCAGGTGGAATACATAGTGCAGTGAATTAATACAGTTCCTGGTCTTTGGGATCAGAGAATCCATTTCTTCAGCATCTCCCTTGGTGATCTACACACCTGAAATGTAGAAGGTGAGCTCTGGATTTGGCATCTTCATGGACCAGAGGCTGCATCTGACCGGTAGCAACCATGGCACACGCTGCAGCTCTCTAAAGAGGACTGATTTGAGCAATTATTCTCCTCACAGTGTTCAAACAAGAAAATTCTTGCAGATTTCCCTCCACAGTTCCTCTTTCCTGCTTTTCCAGAAAAAGAGCCTGGGTTAAATGTTACACCTCAGCCTGTAGTCAAGTCTCCTGGCCTGTAAAGTTAAGAAAATTTAGCACTCATGGAAATTCTGTCACTTCATGGCCAAGTGCTCTCAGTTCCCGTGGAGGAAGCCAGAATCTGTAGACTGTCACCTGAAGAAAACCTGCTCATTGCAGCCAGGCTCGTAAGCTACTTTCCTCATGGTCATGTAAAGTCACTTGAAGGTACCTCATGCCAAAGTCTCTGCATCTGCCATGTAATCCTTTCTGCGTATTGTGATACCATTAACACAAAGAGACGCAACAAAATTGGCAGTGGAGCAGAGGCATAACATTGACCATTCTGTCTGTGGTCATAGACAAGAGTAAGGAACTTTGGAAAACGGAAGAAAGGATGGATGTTGTTTTTCAAAATTGCTTGTTAAACGAGTATTTTGATTCAAACGGAGATACCCATATTTAAGAAGAAATTCTGCCAGAATGAAAAACTTTATTCTAAATCGAGAAAATCCATCCTAAGAAATTTTTAAATTTACTGTGGAACAAGTGTTTCAGATGCTCATTGTGCTGGAAACGTTTGGCCCATATTTCATTAGGAAATGGAGATGACTTTCTCCTGAGGATTCCTGGTCCTTTTCCAAGAGCTCTTCTGCTGTTCACAGGAGTTTGGGTCAGTTGAGAGAGCCTCATCTGACCCAGGTCAGTCATTGACAGCTTGAGTTTATTCTCACAGAGCTTTTTGGACTGCTGATTCCCTGCCACAAGGGTGACTACATACCACGAGTGCTATAGTTTCTGTGGCTCCCTGCTGTCTTGGGTAGGTTTTTTCCACTGGAAGAACTACGGCTTGCAGAGATTTTGACATCTTGGTTTCATACCTTAAAGGCTGGAAAATACATCCCCAGTTTTTGAGGAAGTTGGCAGTGCTGAGCTATCCTGCAGCTACTGCTCCTGGATGATGTAAGGTTTCCAGACAGTTGACCTAGTCTGGAAGGGACCACATTAGGGTGAAAGTAGGGTGGCCCAAAGGCCAGTGGCTTTAGGGTGACCCAAGGACTCATGGAGGAAGTGCAGGGACAAGTGCTGAGGCTGCAGATAATGCAAGTCCACACACGACATCAGTCTGTTCTTGGCATTCTGGCAAACTTCACTGAAAATGAGACATTTTCTGAGATAAAGTAGCATTTTTTCCCGACTTCACAGAATAACATAATTTTCTCTGATGCGATTTTAGGAAGTCTTATTACTACATTATCTTCAGTCCCACGATCGTGCACAGATTAAATCATTCTTAACAGTTTTATAAAGCACAGAACAAACAAACACGACAGAACTTGATTCAAAGTGTTTTCTCTGAAAGCCATTTTAGATAAAAAAATAGAGGCTTGTAAAAATAAAAGCTCGGATCTGGTTTCAGCAGATGTCTATAAATCCAGAATAAATACACCAAAGGCAATGGGGCTATTTAGTTTTTTTTTTTTAACCTCTGATGATTAGTGTTATACAGTATTTTTATTCCCTCAGCAGATCCCTTCTAAATCAAGGGAGATGTTTTAAGGCAGCTACTTTAATATTCGGGAGGCAAAATTTTTTGTATAAATCCACATTCACTTGAATGTTTACAACATTTTTTCCTTTTTACAAGCATTCTGGTAAACACAAATGTTTGTGGAATGCAGCTGAGTGGCTTAATGAATACCAATAAAGCCACTTCAATTTTTATTCAAAGGAATAGTCGTACATTCTAGTTAAAATATTCTTGGACATTGGTTGCTGTGTTTAACAAGTTTTGGTGATGACTGGATTAGACATTTTTAGAACTTCTATGTTTTTCAGCACTACAAAAATTTGCTTTCCAAACAGCTACATGAAATAGCAAAAATTTCAACATTTCAGATGCTTGTTGCTGAAATAGCACAAAAACCTCTGGGTGCCTCTGATGAGACTCGGAAGCTGCAGATCAGTTTATATCCAACTGCTATAGTTACACCTCCTCTCATATAAGCACCAGAGAAAATCTTGTCCTACCCCATGTGGCTGGTTTGAAGTCCCAAGCTCCACACTGCAGTGCTGTCACAAGGACCTTGTAGGATAGGGGAGCAGCAGCATCACTGGAAAACACGCTCCAGTGGATCAAGACCTGGCACTGCTTGCTGGGGCAGCTCAGGTCTGTGATGTTAAATGTGCTGTGTGTCTAAACGGGCCAGGTCAGCAAGGGCAACTAGAGGAGCACTTGCACCTGCAGTGTCTACTAATTAGCAGGCTCTTCTTGTACTGTAATGCCTGTCTGATGTTTGTGGAGGAGGTTGAGCTGTATTGCAAAAGGGCATCTACACCACACATGATACATTTTAAAGGGATCGTTTGTGGTCTTCCTATTCAGCCATGGTCTGCCTGTAGGTGCCCCATTCAATATCTTCTCTGAGAGTAGAGCGTCCTCAGGCACCTTGGGGTAGCTGAAGCTGTTGCTTTGTCTGCTTAGAAAGGTAAGGAAGAGAAAACAAGCTCTGCAGGAGAGAGATGAGGATATACCCTTATTGATCTATTCTGTAAACACCCGGGACAGAAACACAGGAGAGGCTCTGCTGTGAGCCTGCATGGGTCAGGTCTTACTGAAAGCAGTGGCTGCTTTGCAAGATCCTTTCCAAATAGCACAGCAAAGGTTCACAGCGGGCTGGGAGAGTCTGTGAATGTGAAAGGTATGGTTTAGCTGTCTTCATGGGAATCATATCTTCCCTGCTCTCTTTCCACATACAGAGATGTGTGGCCTGTGTCCCAGCCTTCAGTTTGTTCTGACCTGGTGTTTTTCATGCTTTGGACTGAGGCTCCTGAGAGCTACATGGAGCACTGAAGTGGCTCCAAAGAGGCCATGGCAATCAACGTACAGATTTAGTGATAAACAGCCATTCCTGAATCTCCAAGGGAGTTTCATCTACTGTTTACTGGAGCTTGCATAGCCTTCAAACTGGGGTCACTGAGCTCTTTAAGACAGAATTATTTCATGGAAGACATTATTTTAAATGAAAATTATTAAATAGTCACACACAAATGTGGCACTTCTAGGAATGAGTTTTCACGCCAGAAACCAGGCTCTGTGGTACTTTATCCATCCAGAAAATAGAAATAGCTTTTGTATAAAATTCAAATGATTGAAACCAGCTTGAGTCTTAAACACCAAGCAATCACAATAAACTGCTTGTCCATAGCCTGATGTATTTACTGAAAGTGCATTCAAGAGAAACATGAGCTACTTAGGAGCAATTTACAAACAGGAAAACAGAGGAAATTGGCTAGATAATTTATTCTCCAGGAAATATTCGTGTGGTTTTATAAGCAAGGCACCCAGCAGAAAGACACTGTCATATCCTACCTGTTCATGACTTAAATATCAGCATCTTTCAGTGTATTTGTTGAGTTAGTGCCAGGTGCTTGCTAATGCAAGTGTCAAGTGAAGACTAAATTTTAGGATTTTTTCCCCACAAAAGAAGACAGAAAACCCCTTAAAACCCAAACTGAATGTGAATGAAACATCATATACAGGCATAAAGCATAATGGAGAGCTGAGCTGCTTACAGTAGCATGTAGCATGTTGAGACACTGAGACAAGATACAAGGTTTTAATCTTTGTGTGAGTGTCCAAACCTTATCCTTCTTTATGTTCGTGATTCTCCCTGTCATTTGCTACTCCCTCACCGAGAACCTGCTACACCCAGGACTGTTTTGTTCTTTGCTGTCTTCTTTAGCCAATCTCTTCTTCTGAACTCTATCGCTGGGAAAGGGGAATTAGTCAGAAGGAAACATCTCTCCAATGCAGCAGCACCCCATACTGAACTGTGCTTGCCACAAATGAAGAAGTGAAGTAGGAGGTAAAGCAGAACTGAAATGTGTTGGGGCAAAGGTAGATCATACTCTGGGTCTCTCACCATTCAGATATACCATTTTTCTGCATCTTTATCATTTGCAACAAGAACAGAGCTTGACTGCAACCGTGATCAGGGTGGCAGTGTCCCTGTTTAGTCAGAGGGTTTCTCACTCTCCGGGACAAACACAGGCACAGAGCAGTTGAACTGCAGCAATATCTAGTGAAACCCTAGCCAGATTTGATCCTCTGAACTTCTGCTTTTAGTATCAACATACTTATCAGTAACCAGTGACACTATCCTGACAGCCTGAGAGGGAAGACTTGCTTCAGCTGTAGGAGTAGGGGCAAGGAAGGGAATGGAAATCCGCTCACCCAGTGAGATGCTTTCTGCTCCAGCTGCTCAACCACACATCTTGTTCCATGTTAGCCTTGAGACATGACTTGGAAGTAATTGTTCAGCACTGCAGAAGAATGGCTGTGTACCCCACCATTAATGATTAGCTTCCTTTTGCATGAATTAGTTGACTTCCTGCAATTATGTCTGCTCTTCCCCACCAGGCAACCACAGTATTCTGCTTTCCAAAGACAGCAAATCGGCAGCTTGCTGACCCTGAATGCCTGTGAGCTACAAGGTGCTCATTCCATTTTCTGCACCAGTCACTAGGCTGAGGCATCTGAATTCCAGCAGACACAGGATGGTTTACGGTTTGCTGTCTGCACCAGATGCTTAGCAGGAGGGACAAAGTGAGTGCAGAGCATGTGAGAGAGGAATGTGTTTGCCTTGCCAAGCTGACAATCAGCGTAAAGGAGTGGTGTGGTTGTGATCGGAGAAATGACCCTGTTTAAGAAAAACGACTTGGTGTTTTTTATTTATTCCACTTTCATGCTCTCCACCTGCAGAGTACTCCATTGGACCAGGCAAAGTGCTTTGCAAAATTCTAATTAATCCCTGCATCTGGAAAATTAAATAAAGTGCTTCTTGCTTTGCACTTCATTGATAAGGGTGAAGCATCTGCAGCTGGAGCTTGCCTGGTGCTTTTGTTGATCCATGAGGCAGTGCCGAGGACAGGCGCTGTGCTGCAGCCAACCTGCCTCTGCTGGCTTGACTCCTGTTAGTGCTTCTTATTTCCATTTAAGCAGAGTGCTGTGACTCAGAGAGCAAGCAGGAGAGATGTGAAAGCAGCAAGGTACTGTGTGCACAGCCGTGGCTGTACTTTGCTTTTCTGCTCAGGGTGCTGACACTTTGCAGTGTCATCTGCTACTGTTGGGACTGACTATTGTAGAAAAAGCACTTTAGACTTGGACACAGCTGAAACTGCAGTCTGACATTGCAAAATAAGCTACAAGAGCACTCTGGAATAAAGGTTTAGATTTCGCAAGGCCATTGGTCCCAGCTCCAGCATGGTCGACAGTGCCAGTTCACACCACAGAGCCACTAGGCAAAGAACAGAGGTACCCAAAGAGCACAGATGGGCTCACTACTTCCACAGGAAATCCCATGTCAGGAGCGTATACCCAAAACTGATGCCTGGAAAGAGGGTACTGGAATGGAAAGATGCCTGCAGAAATACTGGGAACATGTTGAAGGGAGATGACGTGTTCATGAAGAACAACCAGGAAGGTGAATAGCCACAGAGGGGGAAGCTGTGATATTCTCTAGGGTGGACAACTGGGATTTGACTCGGGGAATGGTGCCAAGGAGAGGGGAAAGGTCCCAAGGAAAGGGGGATCATCCTTGTGTCTCTCTCTTCAAGGGAGGAGTTTTCTGCTATATTTTCCTCCAGCATACTAACTACTGTTTGAAATTACACACTGAATATGGGATTCCAGATGCTTGATTACGCTCCTTGTTAGACTCAGCAGGTCTTTGGTAACGTAGCCTTCTGCCTCCAGCTCCCACCATTTCCCGAGAAAGGTGAAGACACACGTCCACATGCCAAGGAATGCAGCCATCATAGACACACTGGGCAAGGAACTTTGGAAACAGAGCAGTGCTACTCCTCGTGTTCTTTGTACCCCTAAGGAGCTCCTGAAGAGCTGCAGCACTGTCTGCCAGAGCAAGAGCCCCAAAGAGATTATATATGAGCAGTGGAGTTGCTGTGCTGGCATGGCTTGCTTGTTCCCCCGCACAGCTGATGATGTTACCAGTTCGGCATCCTTTTATGCACTGTCTGTACTGACGTGAGCCTTCTGCCCTGTGGGAGTCCACAAGGGCTGCAAGTCCTGGAGAACAGAAACAAATACCACCCTGAAACACATCCTGCCTCTTCTTGGCTCTTCAGGCTACCTCCAGGAAGACACCAGTGGGTGTTTGGCTACCTCAGACACCTGGAGGGGGCTGATCCAGAGACAGCAGTTTTTCATTATATCCTGGCCTTCACTGACTGCTGCTGTGATTGCACAGACACCTTTGCAAGCTGAATACAATCTAATGATGTGGTAAAGCTGGATTCTTGATTGCCCTGTCTGACAGGCTCAAAGGAGAAATGTTCAGAAAGGTATGTGCAAAGGGAAGAACGCGTACTTACTTCTTTAGGCTTATCTACAAGTGTAACCTCACAGAACCCCAACACTGCGCTAACCAAACCTTGAACAGGCACAAAGCCCACCAAAGCACAAGACTACGAAGAAAATGTGATTTCAGCTCTCCAAAGTAGTATAGATGTATATTAAGCAATAAATGTTAAATAATAGATTCTGTCTTTCAGCCAGAGCACCTTCAGTGCTGGGGTCCCAGCAATTTGGAATACTGTCCATCACCTAACAAAGCAAGCACTGAGATCCATAGGCCCAAATTAGAGAGCTTCACTTGATGACTTAACTGATTTCAGAGCTGTGCTCCCGGGGGTTGCCTCTGCAGCTGCTGTGGACAGGTGGCTGCACAAGGACGTTCAGCCCTGAGGTGTGCAGGACCTCCTGCTGCTCTGCTTCTGGCAGAGACAGCCCAAACAGTTTGAGTCCTAACTCAGACCCACTGGCAAAATAGAGAGTGGTGAGAGTGCAGGTGAATTTTAGGAGTGATAAGAGCTCATGAGTGAAAACGGTTTCTGTGAAAGGGGTCGTTCAAAAACTTTTTAAATGCAGGTCCTGTTGCCATATCTCTGAGTGAGTCACCTTCTGCTGGCAGAGGGAAAAAATCCTTCTGCCAGTAAAATAAATGACTAGAGGAAAAAAGGACAATTAATGAAAATTGCACCACAATAGTGAAGCCTCCAGGTTGTAAAAACTTACTGAGTTAGAGAAAAATTTACTCTGCTGGAGTGTGTGCTGTTGTTGACCCTTGGGACCCACCAGTTGTTCTTGCCACCCACTGCTACCTCCTGTCCTGGCCCCTTTGGCACAGCCACAGGTCAGAGGCTGAAAGGAGCCTTTTCCCTGTCCCAGCCTTGGGCTGGCATTGCCTGGCCCTGACCCCAGATTTGCCGATGTCCAGCCAGTCAGTGACACCCCAAAGCACCCTAAAGAGAAAAACATGCTGCTTCTCTGCTTTCTGCCTGCTCTCCATCAGCAAATGCTCTCAAGACTGATGGGGTAACAACTGTAAAAAGTTGCTGCAAATAACACTGGAGCCCAACATACCTTTGAGCGTGCAGTATTTCCTACATATATTGCTCAATTTTATATGCGTGTATAACTGTAAAATCACATTTGTGTTTTGATATGTGCATGAAAGAAATGGATTTCAAAGGCCCATCTAAGAGTATACACCAAACACAAAATCTCTCGAACAAATCTTCGTGCAGAAATACTTACATACTTGTACTAGCAGGAAAGAGGCTCAGTACAATACAATCTATTGGGCTTTATTTGAAAATTCAAAATATTGAGCATGCTGAGAGATTAGAAGTCCATTTATAGAATTAAAATATGAGAAAGACACACACTGAATACTTGAAGACATTGAATGAATGTGAGAAAATGAAATCCTATTAACAGAAATATTATGTGCACTAGAGATAATAATTACAAAATTACTGAGCTCTCATCAATACAATTATTTTAAAATATATATAATACACATAGAAGATAGAAATCTAGCTTTATTTCAGTTGTACTGGATATTCGATTCAGAAAAGGTAAGAGATCATTACTTATGTTACTAGAACTAGTCTTAAGAATATATGGTAATTATAGAACTATAGGAACACGGAACTTAGGCCACCTTCAACACTGCACAGCTTCACAGCCCTGTTTTTCATTTGAGGCCATTCACCTGATTGCAATGCAGTTCAAAATATGAGTCTTTTCATTATGAGCCACTGCTTGTTTCTGACAATCCCACAAACATTAAATTCTACTGTAAGCAGCTGTTCAGCTTATTGGCTTCCCTGTGTTACTTCACAGTGATACTTTTGAAAAATTGCACCGACAAAAAGATACACTCAAGGTAATGAATTTCAAATATCTACTTCCATCTTTCCTTCTTATTTTTAATTTACTATGGTGTCAGAACAAGGGAATGTGATAAGTAGAAAGGAGCTTCAGGTTAAAAACCACAGTTACTGTCTGATTAAGAACACCACTAGCTTGTCGTAAAGTCAGTCTCATTGAAGATACTAAACTCCCTAAACTGAAAGAAATATGCAAATACCATGTCTAATATAGAGCAATATCCCTGACTATCTTAGTTTCCTGGTTTCTGTGACCTCCTCCATGCCGACAGCCATCGAGGCTGCATGACACCATTATAAAGGAAACGATGCAGGTCTCTGTACCCAGCTGCATCTCTGTGGGCAGAGCTGCCAAGACCCTCTTGTGGTGGGTGGCTGGCAGCAACTTGGCGCCGGATCTTCCCCCACGAGAGCCACAATTGCTCACAGACAGCGGCGCTGCCCAGCAGTGCTCTGCTGCTGGCACCTCCCCACGAGGCAGGCAGCTCTGTCCCTCCCAGCCCGGCCACCAAGTGCTTGCAGACGAAGCGTCCCTCCCTAGGAGGCTGTCAGTGCAGGTGGCAGAGGTGTGTGATGGAGTCCCCAAATGCAGCAATCAGACCACCTTCTCTGCGTGTGCTCCCTCTGTGCCGTATGAATTGCCTCAGCCCTGACTTTAGGGAAAGTTATGAGAGCATGGTCAAGCACTCTGCAGTCCGGAGGGAAGGAGAGATGCAGGACACAGATACTAAGCAGCCACTTTCGTCTTTGCAGAGCAGTAAGTAACAGATCAGCATGTCAGTTCTTAGATAATCGGGTCTCTTTGCTGAATTCATTACCAGGAGGGCTGTCAGATACCACAGTGCAAGAGACCCTCAGACAGGAAAAGCTGGCAGACACCAACAGGAAGGACCAGCTGTTTGCTTCAGGACTGACTTGGTAAAATTTAGTCCAATATAAGAAGCGTGAGAGGAGGTCACTAATATTCTCTAGGTACATAAGAAGTTTATTTGAAGAGTAAGAAAATTAATTTGGAGTGGAAAGGAAGCAATGTGACTGAGTTACCATAGAGGTGACTTACGAAAATCTGCTTTGCAGCAAGCCAGCTGTGACATGTCCACCCCAGCCTCCCTTACACAGGGTCTAGAGAAGCACTTACTCAAAATAATATAGATAAAGATGGTTGTACTTTAGGAAGGGATTAACTGTATTACCTCCTAGAGTCCTCCTATGCTATTCTTCCCATTTAATATTTTAATTACTTGAGAGTTTTGCTCTAACTTTTATTTGCTAGGTAAGGCTAGGGACATTGTGCAGCTGAACACTGGGAGAAGGAGACTTTTGTAAATAGCTGGGATTGGCAAGGTCGTTGTTGTTTCATGGGTAGGGTGGTAGTCTCAATGGCTGTTCATTAAAAACATTTGTGACAAAGCTTTTCTAGTGCTCCTTTTATGACTAACAAACTGGCTTTTGCTTTATCCTCCAGAGCCTGATGTTTCAGCTAAAAAAATATAGTTGTGAAGAATGGAGTTATCACTGTTTCTTATCTTCTTTTTACCTGGGCACCGTTGAGAAAGCAGATTGTTCTCCGTTCATACACTTCTGCAGCTGTTAACAAGCATAAGAATAATTAAGACATTTTACCCAGCAGCAAAACATTAAATATTATTTGAAAAGCACGCTTAATTGAAAGAAGCATCTTCATTTTCTCCCTTATCTATTATGCCAGATCCTCATTTTCTCTGCTTCATGCTGTAACATCCTTGCACCTCTGCAGTTATGTTTTGCCAGCTCTCTCAGCTTTGGAGACTTGCATCTTCCAAGCAACATCATAATGAAAAAAAAAAGGGTTCTGTAGAAAACACATATAAAATATGCTTTTAATTCTGGTATGCCTGGAAAACCAAGAGCATAACATATGTGGATTAGGTGACTCAAGCTGCTTGCAGAGATGTTCTACCCCAAGGGTTATAGATGAATGTCTTAAAAAATCTGCAATATATCAGGCTCTTGCTTGGCAGCAGCAGTGCTGAGGATCAGGGAGAGCCTCTCATCTTCACTCTCTGACAGTTCCTTCCTTCCCCTTTTCCTTTGTACATGATCTGCTATTCTGCTTTTTCTAATAGTGGTCAGAAATGAAGTGGGCCTTATAAAATATATATTGCAGCTGCCACTCAAAATAGACATTGGGAAAATGAAGTAAACAGCATGATAATAACTGTGTTCCTCTAGTCAGGAGAGAAACTCAGTATACCTTAATGGCAATCGCTAACGAGGAATGGTCACGGTGGTGGGTTTAGGCTTACAAGTCATTCTCTTTTCCTTGTTATTCATTAGGATGGAGTGAGAAACAAGCATGAATGACATAGAATGATGAGCACAAAGCCAGCCTTATGATCTAGGAGCCTCAAGCAAAAATAAAATCTTATCTCTGACTGCAGGAGGAAGAAATCCCACAGCAGCAATAAATCCAAAGGAACAGGAGTGCGCTTTTACTTCCTTTGATTCGGACATAGGACAGGAGCAGGCAGCCTGTGCAGAGGCAGAACACCAAAAGATGAATGTGGCTTTTTTTTTTTAGCCTAATGTAGGCACAGCCTCTTCTACAATTATCCTCCTGCATAGATGATCCCAGTTCTGTCCTGAAGGGCCTCTGAAGCCTTGTCTACTTGCTGTGCATGACCTGAAACCATTGCTCCCTTGCATTTAGCAGTATCACTATGATTTGCTATTTGTGCTCCTCTATGGATCCTGAAATTACTGTCCTAAGTTTCCCCAAAACAGGGATGTTTTGTGTTGTTGTTTCTAAAATAACAGTTTCCAGAGGCCATTCCCCACCACACAATAAGCATTTGAAAGCAGCATTGTGTTTGGAGGCAACCTAATTCCCCTGTGGCTCTTCCCAAGCACCAGCACTGCTGTGTTATTGAGGATGCTTTCTCCCTCCTCCCAACCTTGAAATGCCAAATATATCCTGACTACAGATGTTGCAGATGATATAATGACATCGGATTGTAATTCAGATCATGATTTTATTGCCAAGTAACATCTTAGCTGTGACTGCAAACCTAGCAATGTTCTCCAGTGAGAAAACAATATTTACAGTAGGATTTCAGCCACAGCAGCTCCATGGTGCATTCAAGCATCTGTTTACAAAAAGTTCCAAGAGGTTGAATTGGTTACTCTCAGAAATGACCGACATACCACCTTATTAGGACAAGTCTCCGTACATACTACCACCAAATTGTACTTTCACTTTAATACTGGGATAAATTTTACAGACATAAACACAGAATTAGCTGCTTATACAATTTTGAAGTTGGGGCACAAATCCTCATGGTAGCAAGAAACACTTGAGGGGAAATCCATTGTTAGGCAGCTGACGCAGTGAGGGTTGTGCTCTGCCTTGTGTTGAGCAACCAGGACCTAAGCTGAGATGGAGGCTTTAGCACCATCCTAACTTTTAGCTTCCTGACACATGTTGATTTGTATCAGAGCCTTCATATTTTTTAAATGCAGCGATTCCTGTATGTTTAATATGGACGCCACTGTTTGCTGTGGAGTTTCTGAAATTTACATGCCTGCAGGATATTTAAAAATATTTCCAAATCCGCCTATCAAGGCAGGTTTTTCTCCTGTCCAAGTGTTTATGTAATAAAAACAAAGATCTCAACAAATGCCTCCTTTGTAACTTTGCCTGTGCACAGAGTGTGATGTTTGTATAAAGCAGG
Organism: Oreocharis arfaki; assembly: GCA_013398015.1. Classification (NCBI taxonomy): domain Eukaryota; kingdom Metazoa; phylum Chordata; class Aves; order Passeriformes; family Paramythiidae; genus Oreocharis; species Oreocharis arfaki. The sequence continues at coordinate 429,173 of VZRR01005628.1, read as the reverse complement.
TGTCAGTTATGTGTTTCCCTGCACTGCTAAACATCTACTCTGATTCCCTAAATTACTAGCTCCATATTTAAATGTAGCAGGTTCACAAAAAAATACACCACAAATGACAACATCCAGATTTCATCCACAAAACTAAGGTTGCAAAATTACAGGGTATTATATACCTTTAATATTATCCACTACTACACATATTTTAACTACCTTCTCCAGCAGGAGATGTGGACTCTACAGGGAGGAAGGGACGCCTTATTGGAGGATGGTTTATGGTGATTTTATTTTGGTTTTTGGTGGAACACGAGGGGCAGAAGCCACAAGGAAGGAAACACTTAGAGCTCCCCACAGTAGAGTGCAACACTGCGTGCAGCCATGGTTGGATGGACTGGAGGTTGGGCAGCAGAAGGAGATGGAGCAGCTGCTGAGTCCCAACCCCAGTGCTGCTCCCAGGTAGGAGCAATCCTACAGCACCCAGCTCTACCACTGCCTGACACAGACCAGGAGAAGAAGGTGCACTCTCTGCTTTGAGATGACCCTGTAGCCATCCCTCAACCAGGAGCTGTGAGTGGAGGGCAAGCAGCAGCATCATGTGAGGGTGCTGGGTGCCATGACCAGACTGGGCACTTGGCGTGACACAGCACAGAGCCAGCACTGCCTGTGGCATCCCTTCTCTGCATGGATGGTGAAAGCTGTGTTGGGTCTCTTTCCCAGTTGCAAAAGGAGGCATCAAGTACCCTCATTTCCCCCTGCTGCTTCCAAGCTCCAGGCCCTTCTTCTCCCACACCTCAGGGGTCCTTCAACCACTTTTAGGATCTTTCTGATATTTGACACTGCTGCTCTTCTGTGCTCCCCTTAGTGCTCCTTCATGAAATATTCAGTGATGTTACCAATTCCTTCCTGCTGGCGTGTCAGCCTTTTTTTGTCTTCTACAGCTGCTTTCTCTAGCAGGTGTTCTCCAACTGCAGTCTGAGACAAACCCCTGTTTGCCATGGGGTTTTATAAGGCCCAGGACTGCATCTGCACTGCTTCTGCTCCAGAGGGCTCTTCTGCAGCCACGTGGGTACTGCCCTGCTTTCTTCTAGAGATGCAGCCAAGAGCCCACAGCCCCACCATAGTGGTATGAAGGGTCTTGACACGAAAGAGAAGCAGATAATTTTTTCCTAACTACATCCAGCTTGCCTTCCTGCATGGAGGAATTTAAAAAAATGGTAGCAATATTAGTCAATAACTCAATAACTATTCAGGATGGACAAAAACCAGAAGGCAAGACAAGGAAAAGAAAAGATTATGAATATGGGCAGCTTTCTTAAAATATGCTCACGTGAAATTTTCTTCCTTACTGGGGGAAGTCAGGAAAAAATATGCTCTCAGAAGAAACTGTAGTAGTTCCCTTCAGGAAGTTCTATTTTGGGATAACATAAACTGTGTGCTGGTTGGAATAATATTTAACATGTCTGTAAAAATAATATTGTCCTATTAAAAGTTCCTCACAAAAATGGACAAAAGCCAAATTACATTCTAAAGTAAAACCTATAGAAATATAAGCACCTAATAGGAGGAAGATACTACCATATGTCAAATAAAGGTTTGAATACTATGTTTATAATTAAGAAAATAAAATTAAGGTAATGACTGAAGTAAAAAAATACTGATATTTGCATCTTGGTATTCTGTGGAATCACCTTTATTTATATGTTTGGTAAATAATCCCTTGATATAGAATTGTACATAAATGGGGATTCTTTTCCAGATCTGGCGTATTTTTTTTGAAAAGACAGGCAATGATTCATGCCAAACTACACAGACACACACATGCATATAGAAAGGACTTTATTGGGATTGAATCATGCTCTTTTTTTACCAGTGTGTTGAATCTTTCTAGGAAGAACTAAGTATTTTTCAACTTCCTTTAATAAACATGCCTGTTCTTTCTAGATATCACGAGTTCTCTCTTATTACCTGTGACAGTGAAATACCAGCCCTTTGGAGGCTGGTTCAAAAAGGTCCTACAACTTCCTTTTCTATTAGTTATAAATGTTTTCCATGGCTAAGATTCATGACTGTACAGATGGTCTATTCATCATGTTCGGCTCAATTACCTCTGAAAATATATGGGGGAAAGCATGTTTCCATTGAAATCATTGTTAAAATTCCTATTACTGCAAAGGGGCTACATTTTCAGTCACAGGCACGCTGACCTTTGGGAGTTCCTCTGGATGGGAGTGAAATTCTTAGTGTGTGTATCACTGTGCTTGATAGCGATGTTTCTAGAATATACGGTTTCTGTAGCATATATTACTACAAAAAGTAATCATGCCATTTGTGAAAGCAATTTTTCAAAGCTGAATTTGCTCAATGTGTTTCATAATTAATGACATTATGGAGATTCTAAATTCAATTATTCAAGAGAGTATTCTCTCTTTTGATGGATGTCATTGGTCATTAATCACCTTGCTTCTTTTTCACTTAGCTCAGATGGATTTTTACCCATACAGGTAACCCTTAACATGAACCCAGCAGAGAGGGTGCAGCCCTGATCTGACTCATGGCACGAGGCAAGGATATACATGTTGCACACTGTCAGCTGTGCTAATGCTCTCACACACAATTTACAATGACTTATTGACCTTGAAATTTCTTTGTCAGCTTTTTAATTTTCCTTCTGTAAAAATGGGTTTAAAATCAGATCTAAAACTCAAATATTCTGTCTTTATATACTTCTTGCAGAAGTTCAAAACAATGTGGTAGACATCTGTCGTGTGTCAGTATGTATTCAGTATTTCAAGGCAAACCTTTCTCGAAGCAGAAATACTGAAAGATCACTCTATATGTTTTCTTAAAGAAAATTACTCTTTTAAACACTCTGGCATTTCTCCTGTGTAAAGACTTGGAGACTACGAGCCTGGATGGTGAGTATGTGCACAAACGATGTTCTGGTTTTTAAATTACGTATATAAAACAAAACTCTTAGTAACAGACTAAAGCCTTAAAAGGATAGTGCAATTTACTACTTACATAATAAGAATACCTGTGGAAAAAAGGTGTCCAAAATTTTGGATAGTAAAATCTTTTGCAACTGGCAAAACCTCAAGTGAGTATACAAATCATGACAATGAGAACTGTATCAGGAAAACTCACTTCAAAGGCAAAGTTCAGGAAAGAAGGACAAAAGACTATGCAAAAAGACTATTAAAAAGTTTGCCTGATTTTTTCCCAGGAACAGCAAAAGTTCCCTGAACACCATCTTACTTGACATATCCTTCCTCACACCTACAGCCAAGAAAATACTTGTAAGAGTGTAGGAATGAGACCTACAGCCACGAGACACGCCATGAGGTACGTGGTGAAGGGGTTACTGTGGCTATGACGGTCTGTGATGGGGATATTAGGGTGCATTATCACTGCAATTGGCCAGGCAGCAGAGGAAGCGATACGAAGGTGTCACGGTTCTGTTCCGCCCTTACACAAACCCAACAATCTCTATAATCACTGTCTTTGTAACTCTTGATGTCCTTCAATTAC
>VZRR01005628.1:410548-425637 GCA_013398015.1 Oreocharis arfaki | reverse complement strand
CCCCCCCCATTTATGACAGCAGTAACAGAATATTTGACTAGTCTCACCTCCACTTCTCCCAGAAGTATAAATTCAGCATTTGAAATCCTTCCCAGAGGCAGAGGATGAGAATATGACCACCTTGCAGGTGGGGTGATGGGCTTGCTCCTCTCTCCTCCCCAAAGTAGAGATGCCTCTTTGGTAAGATTTGCTTCTCCAAGAGCATCAGAGTATACCCAGGAACACTTGTACTTGCTTATATTTTGTAATATAATTTATGTGAATTTATCACTGCTAATCTAACAAGAATCTATAATCTGTAGATCTGATAAACCACACTATTCAGGAACCTGCATCATGAAAGTCTTTATTGAATTTGATCAGAATTACAGTGTTGCAGGTAAACTGCGCTACCTATGAATCTGTGACTGTGACTGAGACCAGACTTACAGCGTAACCCACACAATTTGTGCATCTGGGACTTTACTGAACGTCACCAGACTTACAGTGTCCAGTTGGTCCTAAGAAGAATTTAATCCAGCTGTACCCAGTCCCTCTGATCTCTGAAGACCAGCTGGAACATGAGGAGGTTTTTTTTGCCAAATTTCTCTGCTTTTAGTGCAACAGTGAGACACATAAGAAAACATATTAATGTACTTTTCACTGTCTCGTTCCCCTCTGAATTTGCATTCATGGTGTCTAGCATCCCAAAAATGTATCTCGGGGGGAGATCATGCAGACTCATGGTAAGAAAGAGGGAATATGTGATACCCACTATGATCAGGCCAACTCAGGTCTTTTTCCAAAGACTCCATTTTCTTTCCCAGCAGTGGTGTTTCACTGTCCCATCACCTTGTCCTGAAATCTAGAGGAAGCAATTGTCCTAGGTACTTGATCAGGTCTGAAAACTGAAATTACTCATTAAGTCTTCACTTCCTTCAGGGAAAACCATTCCCTGGTTCATCTTCCCTTTGAGGAGTTCTTCCTTGTGGAGGAGAGCAGCTCTTTTGTCATTCCTCAGGAGATAAACCGTGCAGCACAGCTCAAGAAAAGATTGACACAACATCTGAAAGCATATTCAGCCTCCCCTTTTCAATCAGATAAGGTAACTATTTGTAGAGTCAGCTAGGCCAGACCTCAAACATCACATAACAGAGAAAATAACACTGTAATCTTTGAGGACAAATGCTGGAAATCTCACTGCCCTTTGCCTGTCCTTGTGCTGTTCTTCTTCCTAGAAGAGGTGACATGAGACCTGCATGTTGAAAACAAAGCTGTGACAGAGTGATTTCCAGGTGGGGTATTAAAGCTTGGGAGCTTTGAACTGTGCCCTCCAAATTCCCACACAGGAGAGAAGAAGCACGACCTGGATGTTCCGAAGCCTCAGAAAGCCATCACCTGGCCTGACCTCTGAGACCACGCAAAACTGACTGGCATTTAGAGAAACCCAGGGGTTTCTCTAAAATGTGCCAAATATATTAATATGATATTGAGATGATTTAATGGAAATATATTTTCTCCCTTCCATCAGATATTCTGGACTTGCAGCTGAGACTCTTGCCTTCGGAATTCCAAAGCAGGCCCTATTCAGTGATTTGTATCACTATGGCAGCATTTGTGTGATTAATAAAAACACCTTCTTTACCTTTCATTGGAGCAACTTCAGCTGCTCTAAAGCACTCCTTTTACCAGACACAGAAACCACCCTAGATTTCTGATCTCTCTTCTCCAGTTTACAGGAAAATATGGATTGTGGGTGACTTCTATTTTACACAGAAACAAATACTGAAGAAAAACCTGTATGCTTGCTGTAAGTGTGGAGAGAAAAGAAACACATAGCTTTCTTCCAAACTTTAACTCGGCTCCCCTTTGGAGTCCTCACTTCTCGTCTTTAGGAAGTCTAACTGAACATATTTCATAATGACTAAATCACAAAGAAGCAACACAAGAATATGAGAAATAAAGAAATGAAAAGGCAGCTCATTTAAGAGAACTTGATGCTAGAGTATGAAACTGCATGTTTAACAGTTTCGCTATGTCTACTCATTTTTTATCTGTTTTAAAAGTAATTACCATTTATTTTCCATAGTCACTGTCCTTTAACATTCCCCTTTTTCCCTCCTGTTTGCTTTTCTTCTGTTTAGAAGCAGTTCCAATAAGATTGAATGTATTTATGCAATCATATGACACATCAGAAAAAAAATACGGTTCTTTTGGTTCTCTGTGGAAAATCTTTGCTGCCCTCCTACTAGGGACTGGCCAGGTCTTAACAGAAACTCAACAGCACTTTTATTTACTTTATGAGTTTGTTCTTGGTGAAGCTAAGTCAACGTTATATCCCCATTGTTAGGAGATATATCCCAATTGATGAAAAAATCTTGAAAAGGTTGAATGTCTAGTCTGGATAAAGACTCAAGTGTTCAGCATTTGTCCAATATTAAACTCACGGAAATCAAAACTAAAAGAAGAGAAATATCTAAAGGGTCACCCCTTCTGTCCTTTCCCTGCTGGTCATGGGCTTCACCAGTAACGCTGCCCCAGAGCACACGCTCCTCTCCCTGTGTCCTTTTCACCTCTGCCAAGGAGAGTGCTTTGCAAGGTGGGGGATCTGTTTAGGATTCAGCACTCAACTCAGACCTGCTTGCCGGCAGCTCTGAAACCACACAGCCTTGAGTAGCCCCTACTGCCTTGCCTTGCCAAGGTTTGCAGGGGAGGAGCAGGCAGCTTGCAAGGAACAGGCCTAGGGACCTTTAAATGCTCCTAATGGATAGATTGCAGAGGAGAAACTCCTAGAAGCTCCTGCTTGTCCTGATTTCACTTTTTTTTTCTCTGAAGTAATTCTCTGAGTCTTACAGCTCTCAGGTGAATGTCTGTTTAATCCTCTGGTACTGCACTGTGGGACCCTGACACGAGTACTGAAGCTCAGCTTCACCAAAAAAGGCACGTGTGATGTCTTTTCTCCTGCCTCTATGCAGGGAGTCAGCTGTCTGAATGGGTCCCACTCAGAAGATACCTGAGAGAGATGATGTGCTTTAGGCTGGATCAGCTCCAGCTGTACGGACCCTGGGGCAAGCAGAAGGGAGGAAGTGGAAACAATTGGCTTGCTGTAGAACACCAGACAACACCATTCAGTTCTTTGGATAGTAGCTCACATTAAAATAATTGAGAAACTGCATCCACATTTCAAGACTCTGGTGTTGTGTAGGGGATAAGTCTACAAGCGTATCATGCATATCCCCCCTTCTGTTCTGCATTTTCAAAGAAAAAAATATCTGATCATTTACCTCTTTTCTTCCACAATGGCTGATTTTATAGATGTTATTACTTTCCGTGGCTGAACCATCCTTTTTCAAACTTGGCTTCTTTGCACACATGAAATGTTTTTGATCAGATTATATTTATGGTGAAAGCAAATGCTAATTTAATATCTGTCACAAGATCTTGCAAGATTTCCCATGAGGTCTCATGATGGTGTATCAGCATGTAATTAAATAAGAGGGCCAAGTCAGTCTCAGGTGTAAGTCCTGGGAAGGCAGTGATGTTACATCAAGGAAGTGTTTAATCCTACTGCATTCAACTCTAGCTTGCCTGACATCTTGTTATTTTAAATTTCTTTGGCTTCTTTTTCTTTCCTTTTTCTAATCACTCATGTGAAAGTATGTCACTTGTCACAGATTTCTTTGTTATGCAGGGTGGTTTCAATTTGTTTTATTCATGTACCAGTTATCTGCTTATTTATAATTTCATCCCCAGATTGATGCCTACTGCTCTCAGATTTGCACAGCAAGAGGCTTGCAACAGCATAACACATGGTGTTAAAATAATGCCTAGAGCTTTAGCTAGGATTCATTACTTTTTGTATGTTTCCTTGAACTTTTGCACAGATGCCATACATTCATTCACAACAAGAGGTTTCTGTTTTCAACCATTCTCTGTTACAACTCCCCACTCCATCAGGCTTCACCCTGGCCTTGCTGAGACCATCACAGGCGTTCTGGTGCTGCATGTCATCTCTGACATCTTCTCCATCAATGTCCCTGGCTGTTGTGTCTATCCCTGCTGGCAGCTGGACACAGGCACAGCAACACAGTGCTGCCAGCCTCTGCAGCTTGAGCTCAGCCTTTTGTCTGCAGGGAGGGGACATCTGCCCCACCCAATGCAGCGCTGTGCAGAGATCCCTGCCCTGCAAGCCAGCTGCCAGCAGTGTTAGTACATTACAGATGAACCTCTGGACAGGATGATGGCTCTGCAGAGAGGTAGGATGCTGGAGCCAAGCCAAAGGTGCTGCTAAAATGGCAGCATTCCTTCAAGAGCCTCTGTGAGAGTGCCAAGGCTTGTTCAGGTTTCTGTGCATGCTGCTGCATCATGCTGTGTGGACATGCTAAAGTGATGGAGGGATTTCTTCTGCAAGAGTACACTGGTATGACACAGGTAGGTTTCTCCCATGCTGGAGCTCTGAGGAGAGCCACAGGGAGCAGGCAAGTAGTGTGGCCGCTAGAGTTCTAGATTTCTAGGGTGACTGTAGCTACAATACAGCAGCTTGTGGAAGAAGGGTAAAGATGAGTTTTCTGTGGGTTTTTATTCCATTGCAAATTTTCAGGCAAAAGTGATTTGGAGAGTGAGTGTGATCTTGAAAATCAAGATTCCAGATCTGCTGAAAAAAAGGCAGTATCTGTGTGGTCAAACCACAGTTTTCTATGTAAAAACATGCCAGTGGATTCTGGATCCTTGCACCGACTCATTTAGCCTGTCCCATGCTTCAATCCACTCTTGGGAAAATGGAGACTGCTCTACCCCACAGCAAGGAGCTGTAGTCACAGCCTCCAAATATATTTCACACCCCCAGGCCCCTGGGAGCCCTCTTGGATCATTTTCCCGCTGCATTCATCTCCATTCTGGCAGTGCCCTGAGCCCCTGCTGCCTCATCCTCCCTCCCTCTGCCCCCAAACCCATCATGTTCTCCCCCAGCCCTCTACCTTTCTGACCCCTCTCCTTTCCCCATTCTCTTCCTCACCTCTATAAAGCCAAGATTTTCTTACCCCACTCTTAGTAATCTTGGTTGCTCCATATGACCCCACCTTTGTCCAGAATGGGTGCTTTCCTTTTATACTAGATTTGGTCTAATACAAATTTCACTACGACATATCCTGGTTTTGACTGCCAAAATCAGTTCCTATAACATAGACCTTTCCAACCAGCAGTCTGGCTGTCCTCCAGGATGTCTGCAGGAAAAATATTCAAGGGAGAAGCTGAGGGAAGGAAGGCCTGGCAGAGGACCTAGGGTTTCCTCCTTTAAATAAAGCTGTAGAGAGCAGCAGTATAAGTCTGGTGTTCAAGATCCCCACAGACAATGTTAGTGGGAAGAGACCTGAGAGTGTCTATTGAAAAGTTTGAGAGGACTGTTGGAGAAATTAAGAGCAAGTCAGTGATTTGCATTGTGTACTAAGATGGAAATTGGGGTTCTAATTGAGCATTTTATGTAATTAAAATCTTTTACATGGAAAAATGAAGTCTCTGCTACAGAGGTAATAGGAAGTACAAAAATACTTTGGATGTTCCAAAGATAGTACAGATAATTAAATGTTGTCCATGCTTCAGTTCTCTCTCCAAGATCAGGTATTGCTGTTTGCTTGTGCTAGATGCTGGATTACTCACAGATCCTGCTGTGCACAATACAATTCTCCCACAAATTCCCGTTTGGGATGAGGTAAGTTGAGATAACCTCACTCTATTGTGGGTCTCTGTACTTTTCATTCCAGAAGTTGTATCCCTTGGAGAGACTGAGAGTCCCAGGGTGCTGGGAGCTGCCCAAGTGAAGAGCAAGTACCTGCTTGAGAGCATTCCTCAGCAGAGCACTTCACAAGCTATTGGATATCTGGGGAGTGGGGATGAGAATACGGATGTATGGAGCCCAAACACTTACCCTAGTGCAGTAATTGTGCCTAATGGGAAACAAGCAAGTCTTCCAGACAATATGGGGAGCAGAAAAAGACGACTTTGCAGCGGGATGTTTTTCCTGGTGCTGGTCAGTGAGAAAATACCATGAGATGAGAGAGAACAGAAGAACCTCATGAGGAGTTTCCAGATATTGTTTCCGTTCTGTCCAGCAATTCAAGTTTTCTTTAGATTCTAACATGAACGTGCCTACTTGTCCCAACTTCAGCTTTGCATTTCCAGTGCGATCCCCAAATAACTGTTTACTGGAAGCTCCTGATGTCCCACTTCCGAGTGGATTCTCTGGAGGCAGACAGGACTCGCACCTGTGTGAGAAACAAAACCTTTACATGTTCAAGAGAGCATTTTATTCTAGTACATAAAATATTCTCTCTTTTCTTCCCCCTGTTTTTTTAACTAATAGCAAATCAGCTATTGTCAGACAAGCAAAAAAGTGAAAAAGTCTCATTGAGAAGCAACATTCAGTGTCCTCACCTTTTTAATATACAGTTTCATTTACTTTTATTCCTTGTATGCTTGAACGTCCTTGTGCAGTTTCCATTTCTTTACACTCTGCCTTCTTTATTTCATGTTTCCAAATGCGCACGACTGCTGCAGAGGCGATCAGACAAACAAGGTGGTCCTTACTCAGTCAGAATCTCCATTGGTTTCAATAAGCAATTTGATTAAGTGGAGAATACAGGATATGAGCCAGCCAATTTCACACAGATTAAGGGGAAAACATGCCTGAAATTGATTGATATGGAACCAGCAAGCTCAAGTCCATTGGGCACTTATAGCCTGTAGACACCATGCATGCTGTGTCAACAATAATATAAATCCATTAAGAGTACATGGTCCAGAAGCAGATTTGTCTTTGATAGGTCTTTAAAAGCTGCACAAAGAAGTTCTGCCTCCGAGACCATTGCAATCTTTCTTGTCAGTGGGATGCAGGCTCAGCAAGGTAATCGATACCATGCTCTCACCCAGCTCACTGCTGGATTGGGATATCCCTAAATAATTACCCCTTTCATGACAATTGTTCTCTTTTACCAGCACACAAACTTAATGCTGCTGTTGTCAATAGCACTATCACAAACTTGAATGACGTAGGGAAAGGCAGAACCTGTGAAGGTGAGACACTTCCTGAATGGGAGTTCAGTCCCGTTTTGTTGAAGATATCATGCACCTAAACCTGTTCATACATTTATGCAAATCTGTTTTATAATATACAGCACAGATCAGCTCTGTGCAGCTGCCTTCTTCTTTGAAAGATGATTCAGAGGAGAAATCCTAATAAGAGGCTAACTCATAATCTTCCTTTGAAGGCTCTGGAGCCACCTCCTTACAGTCAACGCTTCCATGCTCTTGCTTACTTTAATATCTGCTGTCAACAGGGCTCTGTAGCTTTGGTGGGCGCTGATTGGCATTCCTCTTGCACTGGGTCTCTGTGGAATACACCTCACACAGCCTAGCTAACCTCCTGGCTGGGGATGAGCCCACACTGCAGACCTACGCTTTGTGGCTCAGGAGCACATTCACTGTAAACCTTCTCCTTCACCCTTGCACTCGTGGACCAACAAGTGATCAATGCAACTGCTCCCTTTGCAACTAGAGAAACAGTCATCCCTGACTCATGTTGCAAAGGCTTTATAGAAACGAAGAGAAAGACCGTGATGAAAATCCTCTCAGATGGAAAAGGCAGTTCTTATCTTCACTCTGGCAATTTTCAGCAAAATTTACGGTTTCTTTTATGTACAAATCCTCTGTAAATGATTATATATACAAACATCGAAAATTTCCAGGTCCCAGAAGACATAATAATATTTGCCACTTATAAAGACTTTTTCATCTTCAAAGCACTCCTCAAGGACCAGCTAATGAATCTTCAAGTTGTTCCTTTGAGGTTAAGTAATGTGCTCAAGGTCAAAGCTTGTATCGGTCTCAGAGCCAGAGATCTGCCAATACGAGCAGATTTTCGCCTCTGCATTCTTTATGTAAGCCGTGATCTTCATATGAGCAATCACTCACCATTCTGTAACGGAAGTTCAGATATAGAAGCATTACAAATTCTTTAAAAGAAACAAAATGGAAGTTGGGTGTTTCAGAAGTAATTTCTCACCTTTCCTCCAAATTATAACTACCTTCTGTGCTTTAAAAATAGCAGCCTGCCGTGCTCTGCAGTTTGGCAGGAATGCTTGCCCACCTGCTTCACCAGATGAGTTTCTGTTTCTCAACAGCCTCTGCCTTTTTCTTCAGTCAAGCCATCCCCAGTCCTACCTCCAGATGATGACCCAGTCACCCTCCTAGCCAGATGCCAGCCCTGTTCCAACACTGCCTCTGCTTTGTTTTCCACAGCATTAACAGTGTTCACTTGACCCCTCAACTGGACGTAAAGGAGAAAGTCTTATTAGAGAGATCCAAGCACAATACAATTACATCATTGAGCACTTTTTTTTGGGTCATGCAGAGTTAATTCAGAAAATCAGTGCAGAGTGCATACCAGTACTAATTTAACAGAATAATTTCTTATGAGTACAAATCTTGCCAAGGTATTTTCTTTTTTTTTCAGCACTAAGGCAAGTGGTGTGTAAATCAGTTTAAACCTTAGAGTGTTTTAACTCCCTCAGCTTCTGGATCTCATTGGAACATAGCTCCAGCTGCGCACTTCTCTTTCCACTCGTGGCCTTGCAGGGATTACATAGCGTAATTTGAGTCACAGGAAGTCAGGAATGGGGTGCTGCCTCCCTGGGGTGCTCCCTCCCTGTCAGGAGGGTGTCCAGGGATTCCCTATCCTTCCTGGGCAGCCTTGCAGAGGTACACACAGCCTCTCCTACCTTCCTCTGTCTGCCTCCGTTTGCCTCCATCTCTGCTTCAGACATAGTGCATGCGATCCCAGCACCCAGATGAATATCTATCCCAACAGCTGAGTGGTGGATGACTCAGCCTAAATGAAAGACAAGATAGTTTTGTGTCATAGCCTGTTTGGAATCACTCTGATAACATATGATTGCAATTTAAGTGGGTGGGGAGTAGGGGGGGACAGAAGGGGACATCTTGCAGACAGCTTGAAATGTCCTAAAAGTTTCTGAAATCAATTCCACAGTCTCTTTTTGGCTCTTGTAAATGTTAGTCAGAGCCCAACATGTATTTATGATCTGAGGCTTACATTGCCCAGTTCACTCATATCTTCCAGATAGCGAGCCACAGCCACCTCATGGTCTCCCTGTGGTGTCCTCCACTGGCAGCTTGAAGCTGCTCAAGAGATAATGAAATGAGCTTTTTTGAAAACTTGTGTGATAAGAGTATTTTTATCAGCCAGGGCAGAAGTATCCCAGACTATTAAAAAGAATGTAAGCAGATGGTATGATACAAAAAATAGCAACAATCCTGAGAAAGAGCAACCACTGTATAGGAATTTTCCCCATCTGCCCACCTAGTAGCACATACTCATGCAACTTCTTACTTTTTCTCTGATTGAGTGAGTCTGAAATGCTCTTTTGCATGATTAACCCCCCTTGGAGAAAAGGGATTTAGCCCTTCCTCTTACGTTCAGGACGCTGAGATTTCAGTCTCATCCAGGAAATAAAAGCATCAGGGTCCTCCACATTCATCCCATGATGTTATTATCAAAGCACTGTATCAAAGATAGCACAGATTAGCACTACAACTCTCATAATTTTCAAGTCAAGTGGCAACTTCTGCTGTATTTTTTGTGGGACCCTGTGCCCTGCTTTGCATTTGGCATGCTGCAAAACCAGGCTTTTCATCAGGCCCCTGGGGAGCACTGGCTCAAATCTGGGCTGGGGAGGAAACCAGCACTGTGCTCTGCGATGGACTGACACAGCCCTGTCCTAGGTCTCAACATGATTGGCATTATGTAACCCAGGTGTTTCTAGCATTTGCAGTAACCAGCTGGGACTTTTGGGATGTATTTCTGGATTTAAGCAGTTAAAGTCCTCCTAGGTCCTTTTTTTAGACACTAAGTCCTGGATCTAACCCAAAGAATATAAGTAGGAAAAATGTGAAGTTTTTGCTCTCTCCATAAAGATGTCTAGCTGTCTTTTAAATTCATTCCTCTTATTTGCTTCAATAGCTTCACCTAGCAATAATTTATTCCACATGCTTATTACTTTTTGATTGAAATAGCTGTGCCTGAATTCCCCTTTCCCTCTTAATTTCCTAGTTTTTAGACTGTCTCTTGTTTTTCCAGACTTCTCATCAAACTGAAGAGCTTATCTCATTCCAGTTGATCAAATCCTTTTACAACTTTAATATTTCTTCAGGTCTTCTTTTCTCTGATTTTTCTGACAAGAATAAATAGTTCCCTTTTGAACAAATGTAGATTAAGTCTGATTATGCTTCCATCTTCAGAAAGGCAGAAAGCTATGTGAGAAAGTAACCGTGTCAAAATCCTGTATTTCAATCTTATGAGCACTCCATTTAGGAATACCAACAGTGTTTTAAGGGTGAGAAATCAAATGTCCTATATGCTAATTCCCATGTTCCGTTACCTTGACAGCTCTAGACTTTCTGAGCTGGCAGAGCAAGGTGTAGCTTCTTCTATGGCTGAAAGCGTCCAAACGACTTCATGAATGACAGGGAATGATTTGGCAATAGTTTTTTACTCATTACATAATATTTTTTTCATGTTTATCTCACAACCTCGCAAAAAGATGCAGCATACAGCAGAAAATAGCAGATTGTACATGGACGTATCTGCAGGAGTGTTTCAATGATTTCAGAAAGACCAGCTATAGTAAGCACAGCTTTCAGAGACTTAACTATGAATATGTGTTATCATCTTGGAGGAAGATCTCATTGAATTTCTTTTGTTCTATTAGTTTTTGTCCCTCACTGGCTTTCCCTTTTTCATCAAGATAGGTTTTGCAATCTGAACAAAAGTTTTGGCTGATGTCCCATGACATATACAGGGCAGTTCCTGAGTACTGAAGTTATTATTTGAGCGTCTTTGTGGAGTGTGGCACCTTGCCCAGCATTAGTACTTTTCTTGAAATTTTTTCTTGCAGCCAGAATGGTCCAAGGTATGGTGTGGAACTGATAGCTTCAGTTCAGGGGAACACAAGTTCACCTTGTGTTCAGGGGAATGCATGCCTCTGAAAGGAGATTTCACAGTGAACTGCAAAGCTGTGGATTGAGAGGTGGCTCCTGCCTGGCATTCATTGGATGGCTGAGTTCTACTGAGTCCCTGAGCTGGAGAGCAAGCAAACCAGTCCGGAAAAAAACCCAACCATTTTAAACTGGTTTTGAATGTGATGTTCTTTTCCTCTCAACTCTCTGCTGGTAATCCTGAACTGAACCTGCTCTTTAAAGACTGAGATCTGTCCCCATTAATTTCATGCTAGGTAAGTATTGTGAGACTCCTCTTCTCCTCCCGGTAGTCTGACCATGGTGCCCCACACACCCAGCAGGACCCTGGGGAGACACCTGGCCCTGCAATGGTGTCAAACATCATGACTGGTACCCAGGGGACAAACAAGGGGAGAGGAAAAAAGAGGAGTTGTGAGTCTGTAAAGACCCTGTCTGCTGCAGGCCACAGGGCAGGAAATTGGTGACTTTGTTCTGTTGGACTGTCTCGACATGATATTGCACAAACACTGCCTACTCCAGATGTTCACAGATAACCTAGCAAATGTCATCATTTTTCATCTGCATGTGTCTACTTTTCCTTACCGTAAGGAACAGAGCTGTTGGAAGGTGAAGAAAGCTGCTGGAAGAAAGGAGGGTGGAAACACATGAAACTGTCCTTACCCATAGGGCCAATCTTTGGAAAAGGAGATATAAATAAGGTGGCCAGAGGGGCACACACCAGCAAGCCTGACCCTGTGGCTCTGGAAGCTTGGCCATATTTTAGAGGGGGAGGCTGGAACTGTCCTCAAGTGATATTCAGTTGTATTCCTGCTGCTAGTAGTGCCATATTACACTGTATTTTAATATGAGGTCCAGAGATAAAGTTATTAATATTAACATTAACAACAGAGAAAAAATGAGCATGATTTTCAATAAATATTTTATTCATAGTTTCCCATTAGTATCACTACACATGGAATGGCAGAACAGCATTTCTTTAAACATTCAGCAACCCTTTAATGGTACAGGAAGACCAGTGAAATTTCAGAGTACCATGCTATTTTAATTTAATTTTCAGGGCTTGAGGTTATAGCTAAATTAAAAGGGGAGAAAGGATTTAATTAGGGAGTGGTTTGGGATCCAAAACACTGCAGGTTTTGTTAGGAGATGACTCTTCGGAATATAATTCTCTTTATCTTGACTGTTTATCAGTGTATCAGGGAAAGGAAAATAAGGTATTGTCACTGCCAGATATGGAAATGAGAGCTTGGTGACTGAGTTTGCATCTCAACACACAGTTAGTTTGTCCTTCATAAGGGCAGAATTCAGTATGTCCCGAAAAGAGACAGACTTTAAAAACTTTTTGTAAGATGCTCTTCCGGGAGCACAGAAATCCTTGAAAAATGTCACATATATATGTGTGTGTATATAATACACACACATACATATATATATTTAGGCTTAGCAAAAAAGAAAATATTTTCCCTTTCTTCTTGGATTTTCTGGTTCCTTCTTTATTTTTATAAAGAAGAAAGAACTCTTCTCCTGTTGAAAGGAATCCTATAGCCTCCAGAAATATTTACTTAACTGCTTTGCTGTCAGTAGATCGCAAAAAGAGTGAACCACGAATATTTAGCCACATAGGGATGTCCATTCCAGTTCAGATATGAATATCTGACTGAAAAAAACCAGAAGATCAGAAAGAGTGTGTTCTTTTTCGAAAGAAGAAAGTAATGCAAGTATGGACCAATAAGCATTAAAAAGAAGAGAGTTAAGACCGAGCAAATAAAATAAAATGCCCAGAAACAAGTATTCCCTTTGAAAAAGAACATCAGAAGGAACAGAATTAGTGTTCAAAACATGCCTGGCAATGCGCCAGTAACAGCAGTGAGCTGGTGATGCAGAAGCGCCTTGTGCCGCAGAAGCCAGTTACCCCTTAAAACAGAACTTCATTCCTGTGCAGGACAGACAAAATGCACAGGAGCAGATTTTTCTGTTCCTTAGTGGCAGTGGTTTTGTCTAGTATTTCCGTTTGTTTTGATTAGCACTCTGGGAAATACATATAAAAAGCAGTGCTAATCACAAAAAGCAGTACTCTGAATACTTTGTGGGGAAACATCATGGGCTCAGTGCAAGATTTCAGCCCTGAAAGAATGGTTTCTAGCACCTGCCAAGGAATTAATAGTAGCAGAATAATGATAAAAAAAATTAATGCAAAACCAAGACCTTTCTGTACCGAGATTCTTGTTAGAGGGATGCTGTGTCTATATCAGAGGTGCTACATATATACCAGAGATTATATATAAAAAAATCAGTAGTGAACATACGGAAAAGGGAATATCAGCAAGTCTGATTTTGGTTTGAGTTTGTTTGGTGAAAGTTTTCTGAGCCAAGAAGACTTGAGGAGGGAATAAAGCAGTCAATGCAGGACTATTTTGATGTGAGGCATTTATATCTGGAACTCCTATAATGTTTCCCACAGCTGTTTTCCTAATGAAAAACTTCAGCTTGTATTATGAAATATTAAAAGAAACCAACCTTAGTTAAACAATTTAGAAAAATCAGAAAATTTGGTAACATAAGCAAATATTTCAGTTAATTTCACCAGTCCCCCAAAACACTGGTTTTGTTCAAATTTAGTATAATATTTGTCCTCTTTTCTTTTTCTTATTTAGATCATGAATCTTAAAAAAACCCCCAAATCCTATACCTTTAGCTGAATGTTTCTACAAGGTTTTTATGAATACAACTTAAAGAAAAACAGCCAGTCAATATAATCTCTAATAACTCTGTAACTGTGAAATTTGAAGTTCCCTGTGAAGTTGAACCACTATCCACGTAAAGCCATTCAGTATCAGGGTCAGGTTGTCAACAGGGGGGGAAACTAACATTTCAAGCTACAAAGGTAAGATGAAAAGTAAATATAATAGATTCATAGATGGTGCAGGTGCAGTTATAACAATGTGAATTAACATAAAATGCTAGTAAGAGGCTTGTGTTGATCCAAGACATTTTCAGATGTCTAATACATGAGAATGTTAGAGCAACAACAGGAAAGTTTAATCCTAAAACCAGAAATTAATTACCCAACTGATGAAACTCCTCAACTACTCTGACCTACACAACCTTGCAAGCCTTCACAAGAAGCTAACAGATGGTCTCTGGGAAATGCACATTCCTGAAATCCAAAAAAGATCCTGGTAGAAAACCAGACAAGAGCTGCAGACCACCATGTAGCTTGTGATGACCTCTCCTACCTCACAAGCATGAGATGAGAAAGCAATTAACACAGGCACTCAACATATGCTAATGAATAAAGGACTGTAGATGGGAAAAATACAGACACATAATATATTCAAACTCTGGCAAGGATGACCATTTTATTTGGCCAGGAGAGCGTCTGGTCAACCTCTGGGGAGAGACATAGTCCCAGTTGTTCAAGCATGCCAGAGATGGATTGATGTAGCCTGTCAACTGGTCGTGTGAAAATTGCCCCAAAGCCGTGGGGCTAAAATCAGAGAATCACAGGATATGCTGAGCTGTGAGGGACACACAAAGATCATTGAGTCCAACCTCTGGCTTTGCACAGGATCACCTCAAAAATCACACCATGTGCCTGAGAGCATTGTCCAAACACTTCTTGAGCTCTGTCAGGCTTGGTGCTGTGGCCACTTCTCTGGAGAGCCTGTTCCAGTGCCCAACCACCCTCTGGGTGAAAAGCCTTTTCCTGATATCCAACCTAAACCGCCTCTGACGCAACTTCCATTCGCTCAGTTCCTGTCACCGGGCACCACAGAGAAGAGATCAGTGCCTGCCCCTCCTCTTCCCCTTATGAGGAAGTTGTAACTGCAATGAGGTCTCCCCTCAGTCTCCTCTTCTCCAGGCTGACCAAGGCAGCTCAGCTACTCCTCGTATGGTGTCCCTCAAGGCTATTCACCATCATTGCTGCCCTTCATTGGGCCCTCTCCAAGAGCTTTATGTTTCTCTTATATTGTGGTGCCCAAAACTACACAGAGCACTCGAGGAGAGGCCGCCCCAGTGCAGAGTAGAGCAGGACAATCCCCACCCTTGCCTGGCTGGCCATG